>JAOXNR010042261.1:0-19627 GCA_028571225.1 Parsonsia alboflavescens | reverse complement strand
TATTAAATTAGTTATGAAACTCGATAGCTTCCTCTGCGTCCCTTCTTCGACATCTTTATTTAATTAGCTTCTTGCGATGCTGTATGTGTGATCTGTTGGGAAGTTTTGTGATATATTCCAACAGAAGATATCTAGATGAAGTGGTAAACGTGTTCACTTCAGGTGTCATGATGCTGAATCAGCAGAGCAGAGTTTCTTTATTTTAGAATAAAAAAAACTACGTAATAATTTTCTTATGAAAATTTTGTGTTTTAACAAAAAATATCACAATACAATAACATCTATATAATAATAGTATAAAATACACCCCTTGTCACTAAATATAAATCACTAGCCGTCGTTTTGCAAAAAATTAAAAAAAAAAAATTTCTTCCAAAATGCCCTCTATTCATCTTTCAAATAATGGAAAGACCATTTTATAAATACATCATTAGAAGCGTAATATAAAAAAAATATATTCAAATACTTAATTAAATAATAATAATTTATAATTAGTGACTAAAAAAATTAGTTAAAATAACTTATATTTAGTTACAGTTTCGGAAGCAATGTAGGGTTGGTCACCCATTTTGTATTTTATTATTTATTAAATAATTAAAGGGTCTTTTACCAAAATAATCTCACATGTTTGGATCAAAATATTGTCGGATCTCTTATATTTTTGTTTTGACCATTTCTCGCCAACAATCTCTCTTACCAAAAGGATAGTCCTAATACATATATTTTTTTGTTAATAACTCATTAATATTTAATTTAAAAGCCTTCCTCTCTCTTTTTTTTTTTTTTAATTTATAACTAAGGTTAAAATATAGTACATTTACATATATTAAATTTTTTATTTTTAAAAATATTACAAGTAATTTTCTTTAATTTTTAAAGTAATAATAATAATAATTTTGGTCCACAAGGATCAAAATCAAAACATAGGGAGTCAAAATCAAAACTCAAAGGGTCAAAACTCTAAATCCTCTAGAAACCCTAAACCCTCTAATTTTTTTTTTATTAAGTTAATTTTTAATGGAATTTTTTTAAAGTTAATTTTGTATGAAATTTTTTTTCTTTTTTGGAATATTTTTTAAGTTTTTATTTTTGGAATTTTTTTTAAAGTTAATTTTTTATGTGATTTTTTACAGTTATTTCTTTTTTTTTATAATTTTCATGCTTGGCCTCAAGTTATTTTACATTGAATGTTTTCTTTTTTACGCTTTTTTTTTTTTTTTTATAGAGGAATTAAAGAAACCTTATAATTTTTCCTCTTATAATCCTTTTTTTTCCAATTTTGTTTTATAGAATTAACATACAATAGAGTTCAAGAATACAATATATAATTTACATTTACATTTAATTTACTATTTACAATATTTAGAGTTGGATTCTTGATGATTGTGAATGTTTTTTAAAACAACATATTTGCCCTCATTAGTTAGTCATGTGCCCGACACATGTGATCTACTTTGAAAATGACTTGAGAAGGATTGTTCGGACATTTTCATCAATTCGTAAATTCATGAGGGACTATAATGGTTGAGAAAAAACATGTGAGATCATTACATACTTTTGCCAAAACAAGTGGGACCAAATAGGCAAAAATATTTTTTAAAATGATATATTTGCCATCATGTGCTGGACAGGTGACTTGCTCCGCCGTGGGAATGATCGGAGAAAGGTTGTATGAACCATTATGATAGGTCGTAAAATCATGTGAGATCGTTATGGCAAAGAAAAAAAAAAAAGGAAAAAAAACATCTAAGATCATTTTATAGTTTGTTCTAAACTAGTAGAACCAAATAGGCAAAGAGCCAAATTATAATATATATTTAGAGAGAAAGGATATTAAATGTATATACATTTTCTTAATGACCATTTCTTAATGACCATCTATTAATAAAAAAAAAATTGATATTTTTTTAATATATATATATATATATGTATATTAACACATCATCCTAAATTAAATGAATATAATTCTTATTTTTTAAAAATACTATCTAATTTTTATCTCAAAGTCTATTAGTAATTTATTTAGAAATAATGCGTGAGATTATATAATTTTTTATTTTTTAAATATATTTTTAAATAAAAAATAGACATTCTATGTATTTTTATCCTTATAAAATATAAAATAATATATTCCTCATCATTTAAGATATATTTATGCATGGATAATTTTATTTTATAATAAGGTATGACCAGTCAAGGCACGGAATCTACCTCAAGGTTTGGAATACTAAAAAAAAAAAAAAAGGAAAGATGGGAAGGCTTTCAAAACCAACGATCTGAAATGCCCTGTCAAGATTTAAGTTTGACTAGTGAAGGCACGAAATACCCACTCAAGGTCCAAAATAATAATAATAAAAAAAGCTTATACAACCCAAGGTCCGTAATGCCTTGTCGAGGTTCGGTTTTGACCAGTCAAGGCACAAAATACACACTCAAGGTCCGAATTTTTTTTTAAAAAAAGGCTTTCACAACCCGAGGTCCGAAATGCTTATCAAGATTTGATTTTGATCCATCAAGGCACGGAATACCCAATCAAGGTCTTAAATTAAAACAAAAAAGAAGCCTTTCCTAGTCTAAGGCAATGTTTTCAGAATCAGACGGGACATCAAATCGGATTGGTCAAGGGGTTAAGATCTGGCCGATCTGATCGGATTCAAAAGGGTTTTTAACTTTTTCTAATTATTTCTAACTAATTTCAATAGTTAGAAAATATAGTGTCAAAAATTTATATAAAATCTCAAATTTGTATGAAAAATATCAATTTTTAAATATGATTCTTAGGGAAATAAAATAAAAAGAGTTAATAATTAGTTTTAGGTAGAAATTTTATTTTGTTAGATAAAAAATTATAAGAAAAGTAATGTGAACGTATTAAATATCATACAAAAATTCTTAAAAGACTATATGAATATTAGATTTTTTAACTATATGTTAACTGTATTATTGTGAGGAGCTAAAATAGGTCAATTATTAATATCTTTTTTATTTTGTTTTAAAGTCTTGTGGAAAAAATTACTACAAATATGTTTGAGTGGGGAAAATGCGAAATAATTAGACTTGTTAAAAAAGGTTAGGGTCCTTGGGCCAAGCCCCGGCCCTAGCCCTATTATACATGGGCTGGGTGGAGGACTAGGCTTAGTAAATGAAGCTCCTTATGAAACTGGGCCGAGCTGGGCTGAGCCTTTTCAAATGAGGACTCGGCTAGATTTGGGCTGGACAAGCCTAGGGGCATTTTTTATTTATTATTAATTTAATACTTATCAATTATCATCATTCATCATTCAGATTAGACATTCATCTCCAGTCCCTTAAGAGTCAAGCCTCAACCCTCTCGGCCTCACTCACTTCCGTCACCTACTCACACCAGTCACTCTTACGCTACACTCACTTGACTCACAGACACAGTCACACCGTCGTCATCGCTGTCTCCTCCTCCATCGCCATCACCCATCAGTCCAGGCCATCGTTGTCAACCGTCAGCCCAAATAGTGATACCTGCGAATTGCGATTCAAATCTATCATCAAGGCTTATGCATCCCCATCTTCCTCTCTCCCAACTCCATGATCCCCTTTTCCTATCAGTGTAGGATCTGGTTACCACAAGTCCAAGTGTACAACTTCTCTTCCTCCTCTTCCACACCTCCCTAGTCCCTTCTCTCTGCCATTTTCCTCTCACAAGTCATCGGAAATCCTTCTTCTTTTGACCCAGAAACTCTCTTATATTCCTCCACAGTCAGCTCTGGGCTCTCCCATCATTTTCCTTGGATCTTCAATAGCACGATTAGACTCGTCACCCACTGCCAGATTTGCAAATCGCAGACTCTCATCTCACAGTGGCAATGCAGACAAATGAGAGGACTTCTTATTTTTTAATGGTCCAAAGTTCTTTTAAACATTTATATCACAAGTTGAGTGGAACTTCTGAAGAATGTTGCTAGTTTGAACACTACTGGATTGTAGAAGGCATGTTGAACAAAGTGTTGGAAGAATGTGAACTGCGATTAGGAAGCCAAACTGGTCACTGGTCAGGTAAAGCAACTGGAATTGGAAGTAGGCAATCAAGGTGGGGTCTTGGGCTTTTAAGGGCTGGGGTGGGCTTCAATATTATTGGCCATTCAAGACAGGGTTTAGACCTATCCAGCCCTGATCTTTTAGGGCTTAAGTGGACTTGGGCTGGGCTGACCCTTTTTGACAGATCTAAGCATAATTGCGTACTATTGACATTTACTAGTTGCTTGATTAAGTTGATGATGCAAGGGTTCAAATTCCGCATCCTTCATTTTTTCACTGAAAGCAACAACCATGACCCAATTTCTGAAATTTAAAAAGAGAAAAGAAGGCTTTCACAAACTAAGGTCCGAAATATCCTGTCAAAGTCAGTATAAAGTGCATAGTTAAGTCTCTAATGGTCCAATTAAAGGTCAACATCTAATTTTAGTTTTTGCCAAGGTCTGAAATATCTTGCCAAAGTCAGTATAGAGTGCACAGTTAAATCTCTAACGATCAAATTAAAGGTCAACATTTAATTTTATTTTTAAAAAATAAAAAAATTTTAAATATTATATATATATATATTTTATGGTATGCTCTTGGTTATTGGGATTGATGTGACAAAAAAAAAAAAAGTTTCTCAAATATAACTTTTCAACTAGTGTTATGAATATATCCAATTATATGAAGTTTCTTGGTTAAATAAAAGAGTTTTGGATGAAGATTTAGAAACTAAAATTGATAAAGAAAGTTTCCTTCTTCTTCCCTAAGATTTTATTTTTAAAAGGATAGCTTATATATCATTTCTAAAAAGGATACACATGGCCTTAGTAATATTTTAGCCTGGGTCAAAAGTCATGAAATAAAAATTTATAAATATAATTACGGTACTAACGTTTTTTTTAGGGTATTCCAAAATATATTAAATAAAAATTTTACCTCTCCTTCAATTTTACCCCAACTCATCTCTCCTTGATCTTCTCCTTCCTCCTTTAGTTGAGATTAGTATTAATAAGATTGGTGGGTTTTAAAATGGGGATGCGTGACTGTAATAAAGTATCATTGGGAAAGGTTAAAAAAAGTTTGACTACTAAGGACAAAACGAGAAATTTACTCATAACTTTTTCCTTGACACATGTCAGTGACAAACATTTTGAAACGGAGTAGTACGTGGTTGCTATTTAATGACAACATTTATTTCATCAAGGTAATTAATTATATATAGAAGGTTGGAATAAGCCTAAATTTTACTACTCCCTCCATTCCAAAATAAGTGTCTTTCTAGAAGGGAAAAAAAATCAATTCCATAATATCTATTATTTTATATTATCAAAACTCATTAATTGAGATTTTTTTAGTATTACCCTTTACTTAATTCCTACAACAATTCACTAGATAATTAATACTCTTCAAGGAATATATTATTAATGGAGAAAGATAAAGGATAATTTAGACTATTTACATTCACATCAAACAAGGACTCCTTATAAGTTGGCATGCAAAACCATAAACGAAAACTAATTTGGAATGCATATGGTACTACCTCATTCCCATAAGATAAGATGTTAGCTGTCATTTCACAGATATTAAGAAACAATAAATATATATTTGTTATGTCTAAAATACTCTTTATCTCTTATATTTATGATTACAATTGTATTTCTTTACAATAAATGGAAGAGGATATTAAATGGAGGGAAAGTATGGAAAAAACATAATAAACGTGAAAATTATAAAATGACTTATATTATGAGACAAGCAAAAGGGACTAAAACGACTTATATTTTGGAATCGAGGGAGTAATAAATAGCATGCATTCAACTTGAACCTTGCTAATAGATTAACGATAGAAGTCTTTCTATGCTTACTTGACAAAAAACATCATTTCAAGATATTGAATTCTTATTGATAGATGATATACGACGGTTAACTAGGTTTACGAGCAAATTAGTAAACAACATTAATGGATCAGTATGGGTTTTTACTGCATATTTAGGTAGTTTACCTTCGGTGAAGATACATATCAATTGTGTTTGAACTCCAAAAACCACCCAAAGTGAGCATTTATATGTTTGTTCCTGAGAGAATAAGCAAAATAAGAACAATTGCCATACCATTTACACAAAAACTCACAGTAGAGACAAGAACACGACCTATGTACAAAACAATATAAAAATGTCAATTGTATATTTCTATGTTATAGACAAGAAATTGTGTTCTATAGCATAGAAAGCAATGTCAACAGACTGAACCTTAGATAATAGAATGCGAGGGGAAAATAGAAAGCTTCTTGCATTACCTGGAAGAATATATGCATCTAGTACTACAGTTTCAATTGTAAAAATCTTTTCCTCATATATTGAGTCAATTGTGACGGTGCTTGCAAGCTTCACTCTCTTATGCTTCTTCTTCAACAGGCAGATACATTCAGGCCTGTTTTTTGGAGCTCCACCTCTAATCTGCTCACTCCAAGCCTGTTCTTGCAAACATAAGTACATTTTCAAGCAAACTAGCGCACAAATAAAATAATTGCTGAAACGATTTCAATAGACAAAACTTCCAAATTGTAACACTGTATGCATAAAAATCGTAAATTTTTCCAATAGATACTCCATCCAATAGCCAAATTTTTAGCGAAAATAAGAAAAATGGTAATCCTAGAAACCTGAGAGAGATCGGAGAGGAGAATAGCTGGAGTGACACCACTAGAATAAGCAATACAACTCTTGAGGATCCGAGAAGCGATCCAACTCCATCCTGGCGAATTCGAATTCTCATTTCCTGTTTCGATCAAACTCGATCTAGCATAATCGATGAACTTAAGAAGTGTTTCCTCTTCTTCTCCTCCTCTCCCTTGCTGTTGATCGGTGATTTCCATGGGCGAGGCATCACTGTTCATCTTGCCAGAACGACACAAAGAAAAAAGTCTTGACCTTTTACTCGCGAGGAAGCAAAAAGAAAAGCCCTAAAATACAGAACGACACTCTCTTCAAAATATTAGTAAAATGACGGGAATTCTTTTGGCGGGAAAATTATAGCATGATGTCAGTATGATGTACTCACTAATATCTAAATTTGTTAATAGTAGTACTACTTATACCTTTTGTCTCAAAAAATGATCAAGAAAAACAAGGCAAGGATAAATAGACACAAAAATAGAGAAAGAAAAAGAGCTTTCTATCTAAAAATTAATGTCCATGTTTTTATTTTTATGTTTTTAAAATTGAATACTCTCTTCTCTTTGATTCACAATATAGGACATTTTAATCTTTTAATTATTTTACGAAATTTTATGAGTATTTATTGATATTTTTTCAATCTTATCCAATAGTTCATAGACTCCAATTTCCAATTTATATCTTTATTTCTAGTATAGATTGGTCTGTAAAAATTGAGGAGTTAAATGTGTTAACTTTGTAAAAGGCAATTTTCTAATCCCATATAGTCTTATAAGTATCATGCAATTTTCTTATTTCATCTTTGTTATCAAAGAGTTATATGACAAAATAATTTTAAGTTGTCTACCAATTATTCCAAGTTCTTCATTTGTGTTATTGGTTAAGTGTACAACTACTAATCTAGTCTCTGGGATAAGGGGGAAAAAAGGGTTTGGACACGACACTTTTTGTGAACAAGGGAGCACAATGATAAAGCTATTTCAAGAGGGTGGGAAAAGGATGATCATGATACCATCTAATTGGGATATACTTCATCCATTTCAAAAAAATGTCGTTTAAAAAAGAAAATTTTATTTCGAAATGACTAAGGTTAACCTTCCTGTAAGTATATAATTACCTCATCACTATATCTTTACATATCTTTACAATAGGCTATCATAGATCTGGAGTTTCTACCCAACTCTAATCCTTCCATTCCATGATACAAGCAGATGAGACCATCTCTTTATCAGCATAAAACTTAGCTTCTTATCTCGATAATCCTGTAGAAGATGAGGCAAGCTCTTTATCAGCACAAAACCTAACTTCCTTATCTGGGAGACTTAGTATATCTCCCAATATACTAAAACGAAAAAAACGCTGAAACAAAAAACCAACCGATCTGACAACGAAATTGAAGATGGGAAAATTTACGGGTGTTCCACGGTCCTCCATTAGTATATAGATAGATAGACTACTACTGATCCTTTCACATTCAAGGAGGCTCTTAGAATTCTTCACCACAAGCAGTTCTATAAATCTGTTCTTTTTTCCTCAAGTTGAAAATCCGTTATATGTGCTGGTAATTGTAATCTCATACTATATTCTCCACCATGCCTCCAGCATACACAAACCTCATTAAGATTGGCCCTGCAGGGTTAACTTCTGGCAAATCTTGGGATGAAAATGAGAGCTATCATATCAAGCGGATCTTTCTGTCCTTTGATGCTCATATACATTCCATTCAATTCGAGTACTGTGTGCATGGAAATCCTGTTTTGTTTGAAAGGCATGGAAGCAATACTGGAAGTAATTATCGTATTGTGCGTGTATCTCTTCTCTTCCCCCTTTTGTTTCTGGTTGTCAAAGTGCATGTTTCTTGAAGTATTTGAGATTCCAATTCCTTGTGCGGGTTAAGTTGAATCATCCATTGGAGTATATTACTGGTTTAAGTGGTTCTAAAAGCCAAAAATTTAGATGCTTCTTATCTTCCGTAACATTCACTACCAATCAGCAAACTCATGGACCAATTGGCAGACCTTGCGAGTGTGATAAGGAATTTGATTTTCAACTTGGAGAAAAGGATGAATTTCGTGGGTTTTTTGGCCACGCTGATACTTGTTTAAGATCCGCTGGGGTGTATTTCAGTCCAAACAGTAAGATGGATAAATGTGGCTGCCCAAATACTTTTGAAGAAGAAATTGAGGAGTACTCTGAAGAAATTCATGATGAAGTCCAAGAATATTTAGCAGGACGGCGAGATGGAAAAATGTAATGAATCAGAAAATAGTTCTATTACTTGCAGTATGTTTGCTTGCAGAAGAAGAATACATGTTTTCACTTTGTTCATCAAGAATCCATTGCAAGCTTGATATTCTATATATTCTATCAACATTTCAAGAAATGGGAATGGTATAACTAATCTAGCAGTTTTATAAACTGGTTTTGTTGAGATTGAGAGATGGGATTTTCTTTTAAAATTATTGGTCAAATCAGGACTTAAACTATACCACATTTTAATCCTAAAGTATTATTTTGGTTTGTTTAGTACTATTTGCCGATTGGTTCTAGGTCGACTACAAGAATGCATCACAACTATTGCTGAAATTTGGAGTCAATGATGTTTGATCAAAATTGGTTGAGCATTCCAATCATTACACTTTTCATGTAAACCAAAAAAAAATAGATACAAACTGTTGGCCAAAAGGACATAGTAAAAACAAAAACATGCAACTAACTCCAATTGTTTACCGTGAAATAGCAAATTTCATTCTCTTACTAACCTTATGAACTCCTTTAGAGGTTCTTGGTTAAGTGTGCTGTTTTATACCGTGGGAGAAGGAATACTTTAAGGTATGCTGATGGCCCTTCATAGTCAAGGGGTAATCCTTTGAATGAGGTGGGAAAGGATGACACCAGTTAATCTGGATTGGCAGAAACAGCTCTTGATTTGCTTGGGGAAGTGGAGAAAGCATGAGAAAGAACTGGTGCATTAATTAAGTTTCTTTGGCTGTGGAAGGGGTAGGAAATGAGAAGACTCGGCTTGAATTAAAGAAGCTCCCGGACCCTTTGCATTCAGGGAGGCTCTTGGAATTATCCACCACAAACAAGGGAGAGATATTAAACAGTAATGAAAAACCCGACCAAAGTAAATGCATCTCCTTCCACATTCCTAGAATTCTCCACCACATTGCAACCCGGATAGAGATTGTGGAGGGCTGAGTTCCATTACATTAACTACTAATATGAGAACCCATGGACCGTTTGGCCAACATCATGATTCGATTTCACATTTAAGTTTCAATTCGGAGATGATCATCAATTTTGTGGGTTTTTTGGCATGGCTGACTACTATCAGTTAAGATCCATTGGCGCATATATCAGTCCAAACAGGAGGAATGTTCTTGCTGCTCTCCTGGTTTCGATAAAGCTTGACAGCTTAAAGGACTTGGCCCCATGATGATAAAACAGAGGAAGCTAAATTTGCAGAGAGAACCAAACCTTACTGAGAGAATTTTGGTATATCCATTCATTTGAAAAATAAAACTTAGCGAGAGAATTTCGGTATATTCATTCATTTGAAAAATAAAACTTAGTTAAAGCTGTACATGAGATACATATTTATATGTACAGAATAAGTCGGTAACTTCTAAAGTGTCTCTAGTACACTTCTTTAATTGTTGACTTGGTTTCAAGATGTTATAAAATGGACCACGATGAAGAGCTTTTGTAAACACAGATGCTAATTGATAATTAGACTTAATTGGCAAAGGTTTGATTACACCCTTTTGACACTTCTCAAAGATGAATTGACAATCGATCGGTCACTCATGAAATGTTAGATTTTCAACTATATCAATGGTCGTGTTGTCACAGTATAATGGTACAGCTTGTTCATGTTTAATTTTTAGTCCCCCCATAAGATAAAGCAACCATTGTATTTCACATGTTGTGCGTGCCATTGCTCTATACTCTGCCTCTTCTTAGCCTTCCTAGACACCAATGATCTTTCCAAAAGGATGCAAAAGCTTGTAATAGACTTCCTTGTTTGAATACATCCACCCACGTCTAAATTAGAGAATCCTTGCAACTGTAATGTACTATCTGCTGCATAAAAAAGTCCTAATCCAACCTAAACGTGTTTCTATAGGAGTTTCTAAAAATTGACTTAGTTGTGCTACATTGAAAAGCTGATATCAGGCCTTGTTTTAGTCAAATATATCAGCTTTCCAACAAGCATTAGTCAAATATATCAACTTTCCATTAAGTTTTCTATAAGGTGTTTTGTTTACTAAAGGTATAGAACCATCTTCACTCGACTTAATCCTAGCTTCCATAGGAGTAGACACTGACTTACAGTTTGTAAAACCATGTTCTTCCAACATGTCAGTGGTTTATTTCCTTTGAAAAATTCCTTGTTTCTAGCCACATCCAATCCCATGAAATATTTCAGATCATCTAAATCTTTGATTTTAAATTGTTGATGTAAGAAAATCTTGATTGTTTCAATGTCTTCTAAATGACTCCCTGCTAGTATAACATCATCAACATATACAAGTAGTGCCAAAAATCTATCAGCTTCTTGTTTGATGAACAAGCTATGATCACTGTTAGTTCTTTGAAATCTTTGATTGAGTAAAGCTTGAGTAAGTCTGGCATTCCGTTGTCTACTTGCTTGCTTTAAACTATATAAAGACTTCTTCAGTTTGCAAACTTGCTGACAATTTCCTTTACCTTTGCAGAATGCTTTTGATGAACCCTTTAACAGTTCATAACCCATTGGTAACTCTCTATATACATCTTCATCTAAATCACCATGCAAAAAGGCATTGTTAATATCTAGTTGTTTCAAATACCAGCCAAGAGTAGTTGTTTCAAATACCAGCCAAGAGTCACAACAATACTCAAAAATGTTCTAACAGTTATCCTTTTGGCAACAGGTGAAAAGGTATCAAGGTAATCCACTACCTCTCCAGTGAACCATCAGCATGCAACTTAACTTTATATACCTATTTGCAACCAATAATTGTCTTTCCAGTAATAAGAGAAATAGCATCCCAAGTTTGATTGATATGAAGTGCTTCTAATTCCTTCACCATGGTCTCATGCCAAGTAGGATCAATAGTAGCCTCATGAAATGTATGCGGTTCAGCATAAGTGTGTATATTAAAGACAAAGGATTTAGGACATGGAGCTAAAGAATCATATGTACGAACCTGATAAATGGAATGAGGAGATGTGGTAGGAATAGTAGGACAAATATAATCAGAAAGATAAGGAGGTTTAGATGTTCTAGTAGATTTTCAAAGGGGAGGAAGAGATGAAGATGAAGGAAAAGAAACTCAAGGATGATGTGCTTCTGCTGTAGAAAAGGGTTGATCTGTAGCAGAAGAATTAGGAGAATCATTTGGTAGTGGTAAAGAATCATCAAAGGCTAAATATGATGGATAATCAAAAAGTGGAAAAAAATTAGGTAAAGAAGGAGAGGTACAAGAGTTGGAATGCACAGAATTATGTAGAGGAAATATGTTTTCATGGAAAAGATAGTTTCTGGAAATAAGAATTTGTCTAGAATGAAGATTAAAAAAAAGAAACTATAGACTAAACAACCAAAAACTTTGAAGGAAAGATAGTTGGGAGACTCATTATAGAGTTTAAAGAATGGAGAAGGAGAATGTAAAATGGTGGGAGTAGGAAGACAATTTATAAGTCTGATAGCATTTGTTATGGCATAGGTCCAATAAGGTAAAGGTAAATGGGATTGAAAGAGTAAAGATCTAGCAACATTAAGAATATGTTGGTGCTTGCGTTCGACAATACCATTTTGTTAAGGGGTATGAATGCAAGAAGTTTCATGTTTAATGCCAAGATTAGCATAGAAAGAAGGCATTTTAAATTCAGCACCATTGTCACTACGAATGGATTTAATGGAACTAGAGAAAGGGTTATGAACATAGAGACAAAAATTTCAAAGAAACTGTCTAGTGTCAAACTTGGATTTCATTAAAAATACCCAACAATATCTACTAGAATCATCAACAATGATAAGGAAATACCTATATCTATGAATAGAAGGGACCTTAAAAGGTCCCCAAATATCAACGTGTAGCAAATCAAAACAATGATCAATATGTGAGTAACAAAAAGGAAAGGGAAGTTTCTTCTGTTTAGCTAAAGGATAGACAGGACAACACGTATCACTAGTTACAGAAATATCTTTGTTCTGTAGATTCAAAAACTTCAAGACATGAGAAGATAAATGGATTAATCGATAATGCCATAGGCTCTCAAATGGAAAGGTGGATTGTTGATATGGAAGAACAGCAGGAGAGGCGGATGAAACAGGTCCAATGGCACAAACAGCAGATGAAGGATCAGTGATGTTATCTAAGAAATATAAGCCATCAACCTTCTTAGCTGACCTAATCATCATCAAATTGGACAAAGTCTGAATAAAGCAACTAGCATTGACAAAAGTAATACAACAATTCACAAAAAAGAAGCAATTTACTCAGAGAAATCAAATTGAAAATGAAATATGGAACAAAAAGAACATCGTAAAGAACAAGAAAAGGATTTAGTTTTACAACCCTTTCGTGAGTCACATTTGTTTTAGAACCATTAGGTAATTGAATGAAAACTTTGGAAATAGGAATCAAAGAGGTAAAGCATACAAAGTTACTACACACATGATCAGTTGCTCCAGAGTCAATAATTCAAGATCTTGAAGATTAACGAAGATGCTTACCACCTAAAACAGGCAAATTATTGGATGTATGAAGACCTCCAGCTACTACAGCATTGACATTACTGAGCGACAAGGAATTGCTAACACTAGCATTAGACTTAGACAAATTTGCATGTGAGTTAAGTAATTGGAGTAAGCCTTGATACTGATCAGGAGTGAATTTACAGTTATTCATAGTGTTCACTTCAGTTATGCTCTCCTTGTATTCAGTGAAATTATTTTGTTCTTTCACACCATCCTCATCAGTGCAAGTATCTGCCAAATTAACTCCAATTACATTGTTCCTTGTCTTGAAATGTCTAGGAAACCCATAATTTTGATAACATTTTTCTACAAAAATGTCCATCTTTCCCATAGTTGGTGGAATGCCACCTTTTCTGACTTCCAGAACCAAACCGCTTAGCATTACTTGTAACAAACTTATTATCATTAGAACTAACAGTCCTATTACCAAAAACTTGCACCTGGTCTCGATTTAATTACTTCTCAGTATTGATTGCCATATTATATACAGTTGATAAGCTAAGAAAAAAGAACCATACACAAAACTTGATTTTTCATATTCGAGAATCCTTCATGTTATAGTAGGCCATCAGAGATCTAGAGTTTCTACCCAACTCTAACCCTTTACACTTATAATTGTATTGCTCATATATATTACAAACAATGGTTTTTGGACCAGTTCGATCGGTTGGACCTCAGATCGCTGCCTTTTACGATCCGATTGATCTTTGAAAATCGATTTTGAAAAAAACCTTTTTAAACATGAAGAATCGATATGAACCGGTCGGTTGAGGATTGAACCGATCAAGTCTGAATAGTAAAATGTTTGCAATCAAATTGAAAAAATTAAAAAGCCAGACAACTAGATTGAAAAAAAAAAAAAAAAAAAAAACCTCAGTAGAACAGAAGAATGTGTAGTAGATCTATAGCAGTGGAAGTTGATGTAGAAGAACAAATTTCTCATGTTCAAGAAAATGTTGAACAGATGCGGTGGAAAACTGAACAATAGAAAGGATTGGATAACTTCCGTGTGTGGCCTGTGAAATGAGAGGCACTATCACAGCTTCTGATGTAAATAAATCAATAGTATCTTTATTGCTCAGAGAAAAGTGTTCGCTGATGGCTATTGAATGGAGGGAGAAGATATAATCAATTGAAGATAATAATAATAAAGAAGAAAAAAAATTAAAATTTGAAAAATAGGTAAACAAAATAATAATAAGAAGAAGAAATAAAGAAAGAAAGATTGAGAGAGAATAAGAAAGAATGATAGAGAGAAAAAGAACTTTTTGTATGGTCTGTAAAGAGAAAGAACTGAATGGAAGAGAAAGGATGGGTGTGTCCTTGTTGATGTAAACCTTAGTCTCTCTCTCTCGCTCTCCTTTCTTTTCCCCTCCTTATCTGTTTGTTTCCTAATCAACGTGGGTTTTATGTATTGACTTTCAATTTATGAATTCTTTATATGTTTATAGGTTTTTATTGTTAGTTAAAAAATATATCTACTATTCATTTGGAATAAATTATATTATTTTGATATATTTTGACTTATAAAATAAATAATTTTTAATTTTAAAATTAATCGATTCAATTACGATTTAATTACGGTTGAATCATTACATCATGAACCAGTAACTTTTTCGATTAGATGACCAATCCGAATTTACGGAAAATGCAAACGCGAAATTTACAGGTATTCCACGAGCCTCTATCAGTATATAGATAGATTAGATTACTACAGATCCCTTCACATTCATGGGGGCTCTTAGAATTCTCCATTACAAGCAATTCTACAAATCTTCTCTTTTTTCCTCAAGTTGATTGTAATCTTATAATAAAATATCGATGGAGTGTGTAACCCCCTCCGACATGGGCATATCAGGCTCCCAAGAAGGAGAATCATCCAATGGTGGATCATCTCTACAACTGTCATTCCTCTCTAACATATCAAGGCTATACTCAATATGTGTGAGCTTAAGGACCCATCATGCCTCTAGATGGCCCAGCTCTCATACTTGGCCAACCGATCTTGAGCTCGGTCCTCATACTGAAGCAAAAAGGCCTCGACCTAGGCCAGGAAAAGATTGGCCATCGCAAGACACTATAAATAGAAAACTTAGTTAGAATATATACTATGAGATTCAAGCATTTTATTTAAATAGTAAGAGGTACATACCTGGGAGATGGTTGCCTGCTCGTCCACTCCTTAGCCAGAAGACTCAGCGGTGTGACCTCGATACGCTTGCTCAGAACCTAATAATAAGTCAAGTACACCAGCGAAGTAATTACAATCACATTCTATAGCATCGACTCATCTATTGCAATAACATAAATGTCATGAGATACATACCATTTACTGAATCGTATTGGATCTCGTTGGACTGATCGAAAGATCTCGAACAATCCTTTTCTTAGTCGAATCTCCATCAAGACATGGGATAGAAAATTAAAGAAAAGTAAAGTAATTATGATCTTAATATTTAGCATTACAAAATTAACTTAAATTTTGGAAATTGTGATTAGTCTAACCTCATCGATCGGTTGAATGGGAGTTCCTTGTCCGCATGCCTCCCAAAATGAGATGGGCCCAGATGAAATTGCTATCGTGCACCTGTAATTAGCAATTTAATGTAGTGATATTATCTAATTTAGAAACAAAAATGAACATTAATAAGGTATTCACTTACGGCAGTAAGAAGCTGGACCCAATCAACTGATTGGCCAAGCCGTGGCCGTCCGTCGAAAGGAAATTCACCTCGGGCATCATGGATCTAGGTGGGAAGTGCCACGTGTAGCGGCATCCTAAGTGGCCCTATACAGCTAAGGAGTTAGGGTTGAGAAGTGATCATATGCCCACCACTAATTAAAGATAAGATTACAAAAATTCAAACCAGTATTTAGAGATTCTAAAAAACATCATTGATATACGAATGTAAATAATAATATTAAAACTTACCAGCAATAACCAACAATCATCGTACAAGTGTCTTTTCTTGATGTTGTCTTCTCTGATGGTCTGCCGATAGAAGTGCACTGTCATACTCCACCTAATCGTTCCCTAGCGGAAAAACTCTACAGCCTCTAGATGAAAGGGAACCGGATCCCGAATCCACAAGGAAACAAGATCCGGAGTCCCAAGATTTTTTGAAAAATTTTCTCAAATAAGAGTTGAGAATGATACCTTTTTGAAGATTCGGAGATTTGTCCTGCGGAATGAATCTTGATCTACTATGCAAAAGATTTTCTAATCCATTCCTTATCTATCTGGGTGAGCAGAAACTAAAATAGACGATCGGAGAGTGGAGTGGAGAAAACAGACCTTCAGAGAAAAATCATGTCTATTTTAATTTTCTAGGGTTTCAGAATGATAGTCATTTATTTCTAATTATTTTAGGGTATATAAATAATCCTATAAACCAAATTAGAAATTTGGGTTTCCTATGGGTTAAGAGCTCAATAGCCCAACAATTGTTTTATTTAATTAAAGGTCCAATAATTATTCATTGGATCATAGATCTAACATAATTTTTCTGGTCCTTTAATTAAAGCTCAATATTAATTTTTATTCTTAGCCCATCAAATAATTAATCTCATGAACCTAACTCCAAATCAATTATAAGACTAATAAAAATAAATCCACTTCATTATTTTATTCAAACCCAATAATAGTTAATCTTACGGATTTAAATCCAAATTAATTATAAGACTAAATAAAATAACTAATTAATTTTTATTCAAGCCCAAATAATTAATTTCAAGGATTAATTAAATCCTCGATCAATTATTAATGCTATCTAGAATAAAATTAATTCATTATTCATTCATTCTCAATAGGGCTAGATTAGGGACCTTAAAATGCAATGTTCACTGCTCTATAAAATGATTAAAATACCCGTACTACATAGTAGTAATTGACTTCGTCATTCTAAACACCTTCAATTATCACCATAAGAAGATAATGTACTCCATGATACATTGTTGTAGAAACAGAAGGCTTATTGAGATAAATCCCAACGCTTAGTTTATGACCTACAGGTGTATTGACAGGTTTGCCCTTCTATGTAACACCCACTATTGAGCTTAGGTCTTGCGTACTATCACCTTGCTCAATAGCACCTACCATCCTTAGGTATTTAGTTCTATTACCGATGAATCACAATGAATACTTATTAGAAGAATATTCAGTACAATAACAATTGTATCACCGAGGCCTCGGGTTTGGTGATCCAACTAGAACAACACACAAGGGGGCAATTAACCCATCTCATAAATGAAATGCCATAGAGACCCTATTATATGAGTCTGTCTTAACTAACTAACTCCAAGTACCTAACATACAACGATATTGATCTTCATAATGTGATCTCACCCATAGCATATCAAAGCACAGGGAATTAGCTTCGCCAGACCACCAACCCATACTCATGTCATGGGGACGTGTCCACGTAGTAGCAAAAATGAAATTAGTTCTCTCTTCTTTGATAGTACTTTTAGAGAACAATCACTGAATGGTCCTGTTCTACACATACGAAATGTGCTAGCACATAGTCTGGAAGCACTACCCAATGATTAAAGGTAAGTCACCTACTTAAAGGAGACTAATGTGTTATGACCTTTGTTCAATGGAATGCCCAATTCCATTTTAATTGGCCAAGAACTAATTCCTTGTGATTTAAAGTTCCAGTGATCCGTACCTTACTATGTTGAACGTCCCAACACCCAGATCACTTATTTAAATCAATTTGGATCTTATTGCCTGTTATGCTAATATGTATAAAATTACTTATTAAGATTATAGTCTTGTACACTTTTTCTCAAAAAATGATAGCCTTTTTGGGCATAAATCCCAACAGACTCCCACTTGCGTAAATAAGACTATCCAATCATTTCATAACTCATACAGTTATCTGAATGCTCTAAAACACTCAATTGTTCTAGAGTCTCTACGAAAAGAACTTCAAGATAATCCGTTAAAAGATACTAGGTGTCTCACACAAATAAGACCATCTAGTAATTTCATTTCTCTTACAGGTATTTGAATGGTCATAAGGACATTCAACTGTTTAGAGAATAATTGAATAGATTTACTAGACTTATTTTGAAGGACACTAAGCAATTCTTTTGTGCATAGCCTTTTGATATATTTCGGATCACGAAGCACTGTAAATATCTAGCCAATTATATCCCATATAGTTATTTGAATATTATCAAACATTCAACTATTTAGAGATAGTAAGATAAATTTTGCTAGAACAGATACTAAGTATACTAAGAGATACTTAGTATCTCTATTCTACATTCATTCCTGCTTAGTTAGAATCCTAAGTTATCCTTATCATTTGTAAATCTCGGTGATTATATGCTAAGGATTTTTCAAAGAAATTCTATGAAGAACTATTAAAGGAAAAAAAGTCCTCTATAATTACTTCTGATGCTGCTACTCTGATATGTAACAAGTGGAACAAATATTTGTAATTGTTTATTCCGGATAGGATAGAACGAATCCATAAAGGATATAATTCTATTCCTATCGTTCCAAAAACTTACAAATATAATGTGACTTGCAAAAAATGATTATATATAATTTCTTGTACTTGCAAAGTGCTTGATTATATAATCCAATCATTTGTCTTATTAGCCTCCACAAGAGTCTGACTAATATTAGTCCTTTGTAAAACATGATATGTGAATTTTCTAAAATTGCAAAGCAATTAGAAGATAATTCACATAAGACTTTTTCTACTTTTCCTGTGTAATGAAACACAAAAACAAATATCACAATCCAAACATTTGAATTTAACAAATGTTCTTTGGATTGTACATGTTTTACAAAACTGCCGATTTGTCATGAATATGTGATATCTAATAAATTTAATACTCTTCTGTATATCTAATTCTTTCAAATCTAACACATAGAGTATTACTAATTTATCATCAAATCATTTATGACCATTTTATATTCCTAGACTCTTTATCTTGATGACATTACTCTATTTTAGAAATAGAATGTCATCCATAAGAATCGTTAATCTCTTATACATCTAGAGTGCATATGCGTTTGATCGATATCTATAAGACTTCGAAAAGTCTCATAATAAACATATGCTCTCTTGATGATTGATGCTAACTTTAGTCTACAAAAAGACTAAATATTGTACAAGATTTATGCTTCTTTTTGATAATTATACTTTATCTACTTGTATCCATAAAAGGATACTAGATTCAATCAAGT
>JAOXNR010042250.1:0-19628 GCA_028571225.1 Parsonsia alboflavescens | reverse complement strand
TCAATCCTTCCCATGTAGTAATATATACTCCAAGTATTCTTTGATATTTCCACCAAGCTAAGGCTTCGCTCCCAAGGAACTAGCTCCATCTTTTGTAATTCCAAGTAGTCATGCTTTGCGAACACATGTTATACCTCTCTTTCCCAAGCAAGGTAAACTTCGGGATCAAATGTACCATAGAAATATGGAATGGTCATATGATGGCTCCCAATATGTCTTCAATGGCCACCTTTTCTTCCATGTCTTCTTGGCCTCCCTTCATTGTCATAGTAGTAGCCATCATCATACTCCATATGTTCATCTCTCCTATTAGATGGATGCATTTCTTGGCTCCTCCTTCCAACCCCGTCATATGGCACATAATTCCTAGAAGAACTAGGATGTGATGTCTCCCTTCTTTCCTCATAATAAGATGATTGAGATGAAAATTATCCATGATGTACCTACAACATAAGCAAACAAAAACAGGGGATATGTATATCCTCACAATCCACTCGTGTATCACACTTAGAAATGACTTTTTCTCGCATTAATGTGCTCACTCCCTTAGCTCTTCTTCAAGTTCTTAATGCAACTTCAGGAGTAGTCAATTACTCAACAAGGAAATCAAATCAAACGTCAAAAACTCAAAGCAAATAGTTCAAATCTTCCAACATTTAAGATAAAAAGAGATAAGAGTTCCAAATAGAATGGTTAATGAACACAAGACAAATGATCAAACACTTAGAATTCAAAAAGAATAGAGAATTGGCATTTTATCAAACACCTTGAGATCAAAGAGTTTGTGATCTAAATTGTCAGCAATTTGAATTGATCAAGTGTCCCAATAACAAGTTTTCAGTAGACAAATAGGAAATTCAATATAGTATATCACAATTCAAGCTCTACCCATGAATTTGATCAACATATCAATAGAATTCAACTTCAAAATTTGCACCTCAACCTCAATTACGAATTTTCTGCATTTCTTGATAGGATTTTTTTTTCACCTTTTCAGGTTCGGAGATCTTTGATCTCCTTTTTTTGTTTTTTGTGCTTTTTGTTCTTGTAGAGATGGTAGAAGAAGTAGAATCACCAAACAAATTGAATTGGCCTTAATTTCTGGTCTTGGACACAATTCCACAATTCACAATGGATCTCAGGAGAAGAAGTAGGATTAATGTAAAAGAACAAACAAAAAGGCACATAAGATTATAGGATTTCAAAGAAACAACATGATCTTACACTTAAACAAGAAAGAAATCAAAGATAGACAAACCTCTTGATGAAAAACCAAAGCTATGAAACCAAAAAAGTGATGTGATTTCAAATTTGAAAGGAACCCTTCATTCTTCAATCAAAATCAAAAACACCCAATTTGAGATCTACCCAAGACTTCATACAAGAGGTTCAAGCTAGAACCATTGACCATAATGTCTCACAATATGATCTAATGGATTGAATTCCTTCAATTCAACTCAACTACTCTAGCCAAGTATTGAAGATCTCTAGAGTCTCACTAAGAACCCTAGAAGAGCCATTAGATGAACATTTAAGAATAGTGGTATTTAATCCAAAAGGATTCGCTCAATTGTTTCAAAATGTGTTTGTAAAATAAGTTTCTTGCAAATTACAAATAGAGAACTATATATATCCTCAACTCTAAGAAGCCCTAAGAAGGATTAAGGACTTGATTAACCCTTTAAACGAGCTTAAAACACAAAGATAAGTCATAAGATCAAGTGGAGTCTTCCAAAATGAGTCAAGATTGCATTGAGATAAAACAGGGGTTGTTGCTGTCTGAAGCCTAATCAAAAAGTGACCAGCACCAGATAGCTACTGGAATTTTCTAGTGGCTATCTAGTGCTGCTGTCATGATCTGACTTGGTTGCTATAGTGCGCCAGCTGATGCTCTTTTGTGCCATCCAGTGCTTACTCATGCCATCTCCACGTCACACTAATTTGACACCGTGCCAACTTCTTTCCAAGCCTTCCAAGGCTCCTCAACTTAATTACCAGGGCTCCCAAGGGCTTGTTTCTTGATTGCACAGTCCTCATTGATGTCTTCTATCATCCACAAGTTGAATTCCTTCCTTGGTTGTTCTTCATCCATTAGTGGTTGTTCTTCAAAGATTATTGGGAAATCAAGCAACTCTTCCCTCCCTTGCACAGATGTCATCAATGCTTCTTTCATCTTCAAAATATCATTCTTATACTTGAAGTATTGTTCTTTATACAAGAACTTCCAATCATTGTTAAGATCATCTTCAATGGCGATCATAAGTTCTTCAATTTCTTGAACAATCTCCAACAAGTCTTTCTTCATTCTTGACCTTGCAACCCTGTATTTGAAATACAAACTCTTGTACATAATCTCCTTCTTTTCATAAGCATCTTCATGATCTATATAGGTCTCATCTTTAGTATGATTGCCCTTGAATTGTAAACCTTCACATTTGAAACCAAATAGATTGATTCTCCTAAGTTCTCCATGTGAGTTCGTCCATGAATTCTCCCATGCCATGTATGCTCTTTCATCTCCATCACTTATCCTGACCGAAGGGAGGTTTTGCATTACTCCTCTTCTTATTCTAGTAGCATTCCGGCCATACCAGGAAAGTCCATCCAATATTGGCCCTATCAGAGTTAGCCAACCCTATCAAAAAGTCCCTATGTTCAATTTGATCATTGGTCAGGTCAAGAAGCATGTTGAAGAAGGAACATATCTCTGGACCAGATTATTTAAAAGACCAGCAAAAAATAAGTGCGATTTTCATTCTCCTTCTAAGGATTGGAAGGGGCCAACTAACTTATGTCGAGGGTCAAATCGAAGGTACCCTTTAGAAGATTTGGAGGTTGTGGAGACTCTTAACTTATAAAAGCACTTAAAGAGCTCCAAAGAAACAAGGACTTTGTAAAGATGACAGGTCACTATGAAAGCGATCACAATCCGAATTGAGTTTGGGGCGAGTTGAGCTATAGGGACGTCCCAGAAGAAAACAATATCAAGTAGTAGAGAGTGAAGAAAAGGATAAAGAATACCTCCCCTAAGGCTGGAAAGGTAGAGGTCAATGCATCCCTCGAGTTTGATGTATTGACGTTCGTCCTCAACAGCGGCGACAATGTTGCCTCTCTACAACTTCCTCTCTCTTCCAATCTCGATGACATCAACAGTGCTCAAGGAAGAAGATATAGAGCTAGCCCCTACCTCAAACAGGTAGTAGACCTGACTCGTCATATTAGGAGCCTGGGCCAAGATTGGGGGAGAATAAAAAACCCCATTCACATATCAACTCCAGGGGGAGACACAACAAGGGAAGTGGAGGACATCTCCATGAACTTGCTTGCACAGGAAAAAAATAAAAGGGGTTCAGAGCAAGAGCAGGAAGAAATTGTTGAAAGAATGTGGGAAAGTGTAAACAAATTTTGAAACCTTTGAAAGGCCTTTGATTTAAATGAGATAAAGAGCCTGTTTAGTTGCCAGGAAGAAGCTAACGCACCTGGAAATGATTCATTTCCTCCAGAATTAAGCGAGGCAACCTTCAAGAACTGGAAACGGTTTAATTTCCCCCAAGACTAAAATGGGGCGACTTTCCACATTAAAGCAGGATGATTTAGCTTCCCAGAATCGAAGAGGCACGTTCCCTCCAAAATCCAAAAAATAGCCGTTACAGAATGCAACGACTCAACCTTTTAAAAGTCCCGACTTGGAGATGGTAATTCCTAATACCTGAAAGTCAAACTCTGAAGTCTCGAGGAATAGGTGGGCAGTGACCTGCTACCACTGACCTCTTAGCTCACAGACGTACAACATGAGTATAGAAGTGGTACCACCAAATCTCGAGCCCTAACCTAGTAACTCCCAATCTGTCTCATGTACTTTCCACGCCATGATCAAGTGTGCACAACTCCTAACATACTGCCTAAGGCTGAAAAGTTGTTAGCAAGCTTGCAGCTCTCAACTAGTGACGAGAATGGCAAGGTACCCCAGATCTAGCCATCGCTGAATAAAACGACACGACCTCTCAAAGTTCACAACTTCAAGACGGTTAGGAACCACAACCTTTGAGATCGTTGGGCCTAAAGGGGGGTAATGATGGGAGAAACGGGTATGACCACAATAAGTCAACACAAACAAGTAGGATCCAGACAGAAGTCAACCCAAATGGGCCCGAGGCCCCAACCCTCAATACCTGAAAGTCAAACTCACAAAGTCAACAAGCGCAGGTCAACAATCCAAATGGGCTCAAGCCCTGACCCTAATACCTAAAAGTTAGACTCATGAGTCAAAAGGAAAGGTGGGTAACGACCTCCTACCACCGACATCCCAGGACACTGAACTCCAAAATGAGCGCAGGAGAGGTCACACCGGACCATGACCTTCGACCCGGTGAGCTCCAACCCATCTCATCCATCTTCCATGCCAAAGACCGTTTATGTGTCCATGGTTATGTGGTTGGCTGCTCTTCATGAATCATTGTGGAAAGTTGACTTTTCTTCGACCTTTAGAGTTTGATGATTGTGTCGAAGATTTAGATAGGATATTATTATATGTTTGATTTATTTTCTATATTTTTGTTTCTTGCTTATTTACTTTATTAGGTCTATTGTTCGTTACCTTTAAGTAATAAGCTTTGAATTATCGACTCAATTGTATAATTTATTTTCTATTTAATTGAGGGAAGAAACAGCCGCAACCTGGATAAATCAATCCAAATGGGCTCAAGCCCTGACCCTAATACTTGAAACTTAGACTCATAAGTCAAAAAGGAAAGGTGGGCAGTGACCTCTTACCACCGACATCCTAGGTCACTGAACTCCAAAATGAGCTCAAGAGAGGTCACACTGGACCATGACCTTCCACCTGGTGAGCTCCAACCCATCTCATCCTCCTTCCATGTCATGACTAAATGTGCCTGACTCCTAACACACTCCATGAGCCTATAATCAATCATCGCAACCTCCTAGAAGACCTTCGATATCCACAGGCAAGATGCGAAACTAGTTTAAAGGTCATTAGCGATCTTGTCGCTCTCTACCAAATACGTGAATGGCATGGTATCCCAACTTAGGGAAAGTCTATGATTCAAGGAGCAATTGGTCGGATATGACAAAATCTCATAGTTATCCCAGTTGCCTACGGTCACGTAATTTAAGAGCTCTGATCAAAGAGGTAACTTACTTAAATTTGATATATATTATTGAATCACACATAGTCTACAAAGAAAAGAAAAAAAAAGGACACAATAGATTGAGCTAATTTTTGTAAGATTATTTTCTCAAAGGATTAACTTAGGCATCGAAGCTATTTCTCGCCCACCTTGGTAACCTAATCCTTTTCTTCTCTGGTTGCGATCACTGATGTTATCACGATTTGGGGTCTCTTGAAGGCTACATCCGAGCTCTATCACTTCTATCACCGTCTGTGGGAATCAGCACTCAAAAGCCTAGCTTTCTTCCCTATACACAAAACAAAATAAAAAAGAATCGTGATGACTCAGTCCCAACCAATGCGAGTTCAACCACCACGCTATGGCAGATCATCTGGTAGAACTCAATTGTGCACTAGAGAAGAGGTGCCAGAAGGCTCGGCCCCAATGAAGGACCATAACAATAATATAAGGCCAGTTGATCAACAAGAACAACCGAGAAAGTCACAATCTGGGCCTTCTCGATGGGTCCAGGTGAATCCTTCACCTAAGCATGAGAGGTTTGGATAGAGGCACAATGACTAGACCAACAATGGCAACAACCCAGACTACAGAGATCAGGGGGGGTCCGGTGTCCGTTCCAACTGACATCATAAGAATCATGGTGGCTACCCTAGAAGGAATCATGGTGGCTACCCTAGAAGGAATCTCGGACAATAGAGATTAGATGTCAACAGCACACACTACTATATGATCTCGAGATCAAAAGGGCTGTGCACAGCCTAATCAGCCCTTACGCTAAGAAGGAAGGAACAACCTTTAACCCAATGAGGAAGGTTGGGAGATGGAACGAACACAGGAAAGATCACCTCGCGGGCAAGTCCCACCTATGGTTGACCTCAAAGAAACCCTGAGCAATGAAAGGGGTTATGACCTACGGGACTCAATTGAGTTACCATATGACGAGGTCAGAGACTAGAAATCGGTCCTGAAGAGCAGAAGAGCTCGTTGAGAACTCCTCTTGGAGGATGAATACCACATCGATGAAGCCTGATTGAAAGGACAAACAGCGACGCTCAAGGGGTAGCCCTGAACCCATTGAGGAGAGTAGCACTCCCAACCAATCTGGAGAGAAATTGAAATCAAGAGATACACAGTAGTGTGGACCTATTAGAGAATTCGCCATTGTCCATACTTTCAAGATTGCTCAAATGCCACCAGGATTTAAAGCCCAACACGTGGAGGAGAAATATGACAGCAAAGGGGAACCATTGCAACACATAGATGAATACATTTCCCACATGGAAATGTTTGAGTACTTGAATCATGTCAAATGTTGAGCTTTCTGATCCACGCTGAACAAGAAGGCACAATCTTGGTTCAATGGCATTCCAGATGCATGTATCTCAAGCTGGAGTTAGCTGAAGGAGTTGTTTCTGAAGAACTATCAGAGCAACAAAAGGTGCGAAAAAGACATCAATGATCTGTTTAATATCAAACAAAAGTTTAGTGAGAGCACCAGGAGCTACTACAGTCGTTTTAATGATGAGGCAGTGAGAATTGAACAAAAAAAAAGATGCTATCTACATCACTACCTTCAAGGAAGGATTGCAAGTCGGGTATGTAGCCCTCATACTGGTGGAGGAACAAGTAAAGACCATCAAGGAGCTACAAATACTCTTTGAGAAGTTAATAAAGGCTGAAGAGACGGCAATCCAGAAGAAGATTCCTGGTATTGCCTCAGCGACAGCCATTAAGAAAGATAATAAAGGGCGTCCAAAAAGCCCATAGTCATAAAAAAAAAAAAGACAAGAAAGATCCTCAATCAAAAGGGGGATCTTCAGTTAAGAAAAGGAAGACCATTGCAAACCTAGTAATAGTCCCCCTGACGACCTCACGGGCAGAGTTACTGGCGGTTATGGAAAAGAAGGGAATTCTAAAGCCGCCACAACCTCTCAAAACTCCTATAGTCGAGAGAGACCTGGCAAAATTCTACCACTACCACAAGGAATATGGTCACCTCACAAAGGACTACTTTGACCTCAAGCGAGAAATTGAGAGGCTAGTTAAGGAGGGCCACTTATAAGAGTTCCTGGCTAGGAACATAGGTCCCGCAAATCTAGCTGTAGCAACTGCACACAGCCAGCGACCTGCGGTCGGAGAAATAAACGCCATTGAAAGGAGGTCAAAACTTGCTTGAGCAGAAGATTCAGAGCCCCTAACGGTGTCATTCTAGATTGGAGGTTTGTTGGTACATAAGATATTGGTAGACACCAGAAGTCTAGTGAATGTCTTGTACAAAAAGGCATTTGACCAAATGGGGAAAGAAAGAAGCTCGCTGATAAAACTAGACATCGCCCTAACTCATTTCAATGGTGGCATGACCTATGCAAATAGGATTCTACGGGTTCCAAATGCGGTCTACGTGGATGGCAAGGGAGTCACTGAAGTCATGGACTAGCTGGTGGATGATGCACACTTAACTTATAATGGAACCCTAGGAAGGGGTGGGGTCATGGACCTGAGGGTAGAAATCTCCTTACTGAGCTATTGCATGAGGATCTAGGTCGGGGAAACTTGGGTCGTAATAGAAGGAGACAGGAAGTCAGCTGCGGAATGCTATGTTGCTGAAGGTAATATAGAGACCTTGATAGTACCCAAGCAGGAATACATCATTGACCTTCCTAATGGGAATGATGAATCTAGTATCCAGGCTGCTAGTAAAGGAGAAAATGTTTTCCTTAATTCTGAATTCCAAGAGAAAGGGATTAAGATTGGTGAACTGTCTCCCTCCATGATCAAAGGGAAGCTCGTCGATTCCCTCTAGGAATACCTAAAAGTCTTTACCTAGCGACCAACAGACCTCGAAGGAATTGACAAAAAAAAATTGCAGTGCACAAGGTTGGTGAAGTAAAAAAAGAGGAAATTTGTCTAGAGTGAAATGAAGTCATAGCTTGAGAAGTCCAAGCACTTCTCGACGCTGGAATTTTGAAAGAGGTTGTGTACCTAGAATGGGTGGCCAACCTAGTGGTTGTGTGGAAGTGGATTATATGTGTGGATTTCACCACACTAACTCTTACCCACTCCCAAGCATTGATCAGATGGTAGACTCAATGGCTAGCTACCAATGGCTGTGTTTCTAAGATGCCCACAAAAGGTACCACCAAATTACAATGGCAATAGAAGATATGGAAAAGACCTCGTTCATCATAGAGGTCAGGACCTACTGCTACACCAAGATTCCATTCGGCCAAAAAAATGTAGGGGTAGAATTCCAACAAGCTATACAAAAGGTCTTCAAGGGCAACTGTTAGAACAATTGTGTTCAATTAGGTTAAGAAGGTTGCAAACAAACTTACCACTTTTGCGTAGGAACATTGATGTACCTGTGGACGACATTGTGATTACGTCCAAGACCTTTGAGACTTCATCGAAGATATCAGGGAGACTTTCCAAACTTCAAAGCTGCTCATGTGAAGCTCAACCCTGAAAAATGCACCTTCGGCGTTTCGATAGGTAAATTTCTAGGCTTCATGATATCAGGATAAGGCATTGATGCCAATCCCGATAAAATAAAAGCATTACTGGACATGGAACCTCCCAGAAACATTAAAGAGGTCCAAAGTTTAATAGGAAAAAGGGCAGCATTGTGAGGTTTCATTAGCAAGATGGCCGACAAAGGAGATAAATTTCATAACGTCCTAAAAAAGCCAAAAATTTTCAACGGACTGAAGATTGCCAAACAACCTTCGGCAAATTGAAAGACTTTCTATGGAAGGCCCCACAACTTGTCTCCTCGAGGTCAGAAGTGGAGATCTGGATGTACTTAATTGCAATAGAGAAGGCAATAAACTTGGTGCTACAATCGGAAAGGTCTGGTTTACAATTTCCAATTTATTATATAAGCCATTTGCTTTGAGGTCTTGAAATTATATATTTAGACCTCAATAAAAATTTTTTACCTGATCGTCATTACCTCAAGGAAGCTTAAACATTATTTTGAAGCTTTCCCGATAAGAGTATTAACCAATCTGCCATTAAAACAAGCTCCAAAGAAACCCGAGCTATCGGGCAAGACAATGAAGTGGTTGCTAGAGCTCTCGGCATAGAAAATTGAATTTGAGCCAAGGAAAGCTATCAAAGCTCAAGCTCTCTCAGACTTTGTAGAAGAATGCACAAGAGTTCCACTGGAAATCACAAGCACATGTGAAATTAATATCTGGACCATGTACACAAATGGCTCCACAGAAATGGAAAATTTAGGTGTGGGGATTGTACTGATCACCCTTGAGGGAGTGACGATCCCTTACTCTGTGAGGTACTACTTCCCAATCTCGAATAATGAATCTGAATATGAAGCTCTCTTAGCAGGTCTAAGATAATTAAGAGCTCTAAAAGTGAAAAAATTGCTCGCCAAAACTGATTCACAAGTTATAGCCAGCCAAGTCGCTGGGGAATACGAAGCTAGAGAGGAGAACATGTTAAAATATCTCAAACAAGTATGAGATATAACATAGAAACTGGAGTATTTAATCATCGAGAAAGTACCTAGAGAGCAAAACTCAGAAGCAGACACACTATCTAAAGTCTACTGAGAGATATCAAGGACAAAAGCCGAGCTATTGGTGGAACAATTATACTCTCCCAGCATAGACCAAGAGGAGAACTTGGTTATAGAGGATCAGGTAGACTGGAGGTACCCAATCTACAAATTCCTTAAAGATGGTGACCTTCCACGATAATCAAAAGAAGCTCGCCAAGTGCATAAATGGGCACCCCGCTATGTCCTGATAGCAAATGACAAGGTATATAGAAGTTCGTACACATGGCTATTACTCAAATGCCGGAGCAAAGAAGAAGGAGAGTATGTCATTGAAGAGGTAGATAATGGAATCTGTGGATCACACATAGGAGCATAAACCATAGCAAAGAAAATACTAAGGATGGGGTTTTATTGGCATTCAATGATTTCAGACATTGAACACGCCACGTGAAGGTGCATGAGCTGCCAGTTGCATGGAAACAAGTCACATGAGCCACCCACAGGGTATCAATCCATCATTACGTCAGTACCATTTGACATCTAGGGTGTCGATGTATTGGGACCTTGATATGATTCCTAGAAGGTTGAAGGTTTGTTTTCACACAAGCAAGAAACTAATCAAAGTACAATGAAAGGACTCATCAAAGATTTGTGTGGGAGATTAGGTTGACCTTTGTAGAATAATCCACGACAACCAACCTCTTGATTTGTAGAGACCATTCAATACCTCACCCACAGTAATTGAGAAACCAAGGTGTAGTAGACTAAGAACCCTAAGAGGAATTCTAAAAACACTCATAAAAAGACCAAGTTTGATCTTGATCTAATTTAGGCACCAAGAAAACGAAGATTTTCCATTGAAAGCAAGAGCCAAAAGTCCTAAAGGTTTATGACCCCATAAGGCATTATACAAAGAAACAATCCCTTAATATAGCACTTAAAAACATCAAACATATGTGTGAAATGAATAAGAAAATGGCCCTCATGTAAGCTAGGATTCAAACTTTCATCAAGATGGATAGCATTATGCTCTTCTAAAAATAGGTGATATTTCAAAAATGTCAACATATCTCTATTGTTGACACAAAACTCAAACCATAACATCAAGTAGTTCCACCAATCATGCCAAATAGAGATTAAGCACATAGTGAACTCATTGATTTCACCCTCATAAAGTTCAACTTCATTAAAGATCAACTTCTGATCATAAATAATCTTTTCACAAGGTATAAAGAAGAATGCTCCAACAGTCATGGGCTTCTTTTTCATATGTAGTCGTAACGCATGCTTTTTAAATAAGACATTCAAGGTTCTAGGAGTTACATATCTCACCAAATCAACTTCATGATTCTCTAAATTCAACAACTCAAAGACATCATGCTTGGAACAATCAAGAACATATAAGATACAAATTCTAAGCATATTAACATGAACATCATAAGATTTAAATCTAAGAACTCGAAGAAAATATGGGATCCAACCATTCATGTTGTTACATAAGTTATGAATCTTCAAAATTTCAACTAAACTCAACCTCTTAACATGACATGCTTCATTGTCAATCTTCAACAAGCAATTATCATCAATAAGCATGAATTTTCCTCTTATATGAATCACAATAGAGTGCATCTCAAACAAGATGAACAAGAATTTAGAGTCAACGCACACTAGACCACAAAAATATAAATTGTTACGAAGAAGTATAATAGCAAAGATCCACAATAATCGATCATCTAAAACAAACTTCAAAATTCCATTCATGTGTGCCCCAAAGATATACTTAAAAAGGAAGTTCAAGTAGTTCCATTCACAATAATATATCTCCAAGTTGTTTCTATGAAACAAAATAGCCAACAAGTCAAATATAAAATTCATCGGCATAAACAAATCATTTTCTCCAATTAAATAATTAATATGCTCATAGGATTCACCATATATAACTTGTCTAGAGACATTAAGCACATAGTCACAAGCATGCTCATCCACAAATGATTCCTTAACAACTTAAGATCTAGCACTTCATTCAAAAAGCTCTTAGAGATATACGACTTACTTCCACAAGCATGAATCTCATTTCTGGAACCACATTCAATCACATATGATTCTTTGAGGATTGAAGGTTTGTTTTCACACAAGCAAGAAATCAATCAAAGTATAGTGAAAGGACTCATCAAAGATTTGTGTGGGAGATTAGGTTGACCTTCGTAGAATAATCCAAAACAACCAAGCTCTTGATTTATAGAGACTATTCAATAGCTCACCCAAAGTAATTGAAAGTCCAAGGTGTAGTGGACTAAGAACCCTAAGAGGAATTCTAAGAACACTCATAAAAAGACCAAGTTTGATCTTGTATTTGGAATGTTTCCAAAGGAGAAGTTGTCTGTCAAGAGTTAATTGTGAAAGACAAAGAAGAAAAAGGAATTTATAGCACTAAAACCCTAAATTCTCCTAACAAATGGTGCTAGTTGAAACAAGCTGCAAAATACAAAAAGAAAAGGGGAAAAAGGAAGAAAAACTTGGCATTTTGGCTAAGCCAGTCCTTCCAACGGTGCCAGTGAGAGCACCGGTTGAAGGACCAGTAATTCGCTGTTAATGTCTTTAGGTTCACCGGTGCCAGTTGCTCCACCTATGCTTGCTCCTGTTCTTCTCTGGAAAATGCTCAAAATCCTTCAATTTTGACTGACCCAGGTTGTTGCCCCTATGGCAGCATCGGTTGTTCTCTCCCGGCCATGATCTCGGTGGATTCTCTTGGTCCTTCTTCAACCCTTCTATCCCAAGCCATTTGTGAATGTTCTCCTTTTATCCCACAACCATAATCCTCCCTTGAATACATCATTTTATCCTCCCAAAATCCTTGAATTGAATATGCATTCCATAGCTTCAATTCTTTTGATTCATCTTCAAGTTTAATCCTCTCGAGCATGGCTTCGAAATCGAATCATTCTTCCTTGTTTTGAATGAATATTGTCAAATCCTTCTTCATTGTTAAAATATGATACTTGTATTTGAATGTACCTATCTTTGTACATAGCTTCATTGCTTAGTATTTTTGGATATCCATCAAACCTTTCCCAAAAGGAGTGGGTGGGTGTCCAATTCTTGATTGTGGCGGTAGAGTACTTCACTAGATGGGTTGAAGCAAAGCCAATGGCAATAATCTCCTGGCCAAAAGTCCAACCCATTGCATGGAGGAACATCTTATGTAGATTCGAGATTCCTCGGGCAATAGACGACAGTTTGTAGGCAAACCATTCAAGACTCTTGTTTTTTGGTTGAACTGCTAGATTCAGTCGTGAATATTGGTTTTCTCTTTTTTTGGTTTCTCTAAACTCTTTGTTTTTTTCCTACCTAGAAACTCTGACAGAAGAAAAAAAAAAAAGGGAACTCTACATAAAGAGAGAGGTGTCCTATTGAAAAACCCCAGAAGACTTCGTGATCAGAAGCCTTCTGGATAAATCAATCGTTTTCTTTCAAATTCTGATTTGAATTCAAAATGAGTGGCCTATCAGAGTGTGACTAAGAAAAATTTGTCCAGGTTCAACAAACTTGGGAAAGTACATTTCATTCACATAATTAACTCTTAATTATATTTTGGTTAATTCCTATTCGTGAATTAGCCTAAACAACTTTAGCTAATTACATTTAGGTCCCAAACGAGATTTTACCCATCAAGCGATTCAGAATTCCTCGTAAAATTGGCATTTAACAGAAACGATATTTAATGTCATGTACAATAAGCGGTGTCTAGCAACACATTATTGCTATCCAATTAACGAGAATGTCGGTGACAAGACAAATCCTTCCGTGATAAAAAAAAACATGACTTAATCTCTTTGTCCAGGAAGTCATAATTGAACAAGAGTCATGGAACATGTCATACTTGTAAAGTTCAATATCTGAATTCTCGGCTCCGAGTAGATTAATTAAGCCGAATAAGATAAATATCTCATAGCTACTTATTTGAGCATGGCCATGCATTTCATAGTCTCACTCAACCAAGAATGCTAGAGATGACTCTCTTGTTATATAAGAGGGACAAATCCTATCTTGTTCATTCAACATTCCACAGCACAAATTAGGACATACTCAATACATCTCTTTATTCCCCACTCAGTTAAGAGTGACGTTTGACAATATCAAAATATGCAATCTTTCATGCAGGAATATTTGATGACCTCAAGTCAAAAGATGAGACATAATTATCATAAAGAAATTATTCATGACACTCATATAACAATCCATGAAGTGATTTCATAGCGGGTCAATCCAGTACGCGATACTCTACGTGTACCTATGTGATGATTTGATAACTCATATAACAATCCATGAAGTGATTTCATAGCGGGTCAATCCAGTACACGATGCTCTACGTGTACCTATGTGATGATTTGAGATCTCATATCCATGACGGCTGTCATCAATCAACACATACTAGTCTCAGCATGTAATTGATATCCTAATCTCTATGACACTTGACTAGGGACGTTTTAGGAATAGTAATAAACTATTCTAAGGATATTACATAATTTATGTAATGAAAAGCAGATATAAAAGTAAATTATATAATGATATAAATAGTATCCTGATTCAAAGTTATGCCAACTAACTAAAATCATCATATGTTGTTTGGGCATATGGAACAATCTCCCACTTGCACAAAGACCAATCACTCATGAATCTAATGCGCATAGATCTAGTGTGATGATCATGTCTCTACTGCGTCAGAGGTTTCGTTAGAAGATCAGCGCCATTGTCATCTGTTTGTACTTTGCATATCTTAACATTTCCTCTGTCGATAATTTCTCGAATGAGGTGGTATCGCCAAAGTATATGTTTGGATCGCTGGTGAGATCTTGGTTCCTTAGCCTCTGTAATAGCTCTGTTGTTGTCATAATAAAGCCCCAGAGGATCAGTGACACTAGGAACCACCACAAGCTCAATGATGAACTTCTTGATCCAAACTACCTCTTTTGCTACTTCAAAAGCAGTAATATACTCAGCTTCCGTCATAGAATTAGCCACTATTGCCTACTTTGAACTTTTCCAACATACAACCCCACCATTAAGGCAAAGCACAAAACCTAATTGCGATCAAAAATCATCTTTATCGGTTTGAAAACTAGCTTTAGTGTAACCTGTTACAATAAACTCTTCATCACCTCCAAAGATTAGGAATGTTTTCTTAGTATTTCATAAATATCTAAGGATATTCTTAACAACAGTCCAATGGTATTCCCTTAATCACCTTGGTATTTGCATGTCATGCTCAAAGCATATGAAACATCAAGACGCGTACACAACATAGCATACATGATAGATCCAATGGCAGATGCATATGGAATCTTACTAATGCGTTATCTTTCTTCCTCTGTTGTAGGAAGCGGTCCTTTCAAAAGATTTATGCCATGTGTCATAGGCAAGAATCCTTTCTTAGACTTTTGCATGCTAAACCTCTTTAGCACCTTGTCTATGTATGTACTCTGACTTAGGCCAATCACCTTTCTGGATCTATCTCTATAGATCCTTATACCTAGTATATAATTTGCTTTACCCAAGTCTTTCATGGAAAAACAACTCCCAATAGCCAAGTCTTTACAGACTGTAAATTGGGGATGTCATTTCCAATAATAAGTATGTCATCCACATATAATACGAGGTTCATCTTCATTTTCAATGAAGCCAAATTCCTTGAATACATCATCAAAACAAAGATTCCAACTACGAGATGCTTGCTTTAATCCATAAAAGGATCGTTGTAGCTTGCACACCTGTCCAGCATTATCCGAATCGACAAAACCATCAGGTTGTGTCATATACACATCCTCGAGAAGCTTTCCATTCAGAAAAGTAGTCTTGACTTCCATTTTCCAAACTTCATAATCATGATATGCCGCTGTAGCAAATAAGATCCTGATGGATTTGATCATAGCTACAGGTGAAAAAGTTTCATCATACTCAATACCACAAATTTGTTTGAAACCTTTGGCGACTAATTGCCCCTTGTAAGTATGAACTTTACCATCCATGTTGGTTTTCTTCTTGAAAACCCATTTGCATCCGATGGGTTTTACCCCTTTAGGTGGATCAACCAAAGTCCAAACTCGGTTTGTATACATGGATTCCATTTCAGATCTCATGGCTTGAAGCTGAAGCCATTTCTCAGAGTCTTGGCTCATCACTGTTTCTTGGTAGGTAGTTGGCTCATCTTGATCCATGAGCAACACATCACCATTCTGAGATATCAAACACCCATACCTTTGTGGCTGACGATGTGTCCTAAGTGACCTAAGCGGAGCTTGTGTCTCTTGAGCAATCCTTGATCAACCATAGGTTGTGGTGTCTACTCAGTTTCCATCTCTATATTAGCTGTATCTCTTTGTAGTTGCTGAACTTCTTCAAGTTCTACTTTTCTCCAGGTTGCTCTTTTAGAGACAAACTCTCTTTCTAAAAAGATGCCTGCATGAGCTACAAACACCTTTTGCTTAGTGGGGTTATAAAAGTAATATCCTTCAGTTAATTTAGGATAACCCACAAAGAGACACTTGTCAGATTTAGGCTCAAGTTTATCAAAAACTTGAAGTTTCACAAAAAATTCACAGCCCCAAATCTTCAAAAAAGACATTTTAGGGCGTTTCCCAGTCCATAACTCATATGGTGTCTTTTGAATTGATTTAGATGGAACACGATTTAGTGTAAATGCAGTTGTTTGTAAAGCATGTCCCCAAAAAGAAATTGGAATGTCTGCATGACTCATCATTGATCGAACCATATCTAATAAAGTTTGATTTCTCCTTTCATATACACCATTCCATTGTGGCATGGCTGGAGGAGTGAGTTGTTGAACTACTCCATACTCTTTTAGATAGTCATGAAATTCTTGGCTTAAGTATTCACCACCTCGATTTGAATAAAGTATTTTAATACTTTTGCCTATTTGGTTTTGTACTTCATTCTTGAATTCTTCGAACTTTTCAAAGGACTCTGATTTGTGTTTCATAAGATAGACGCCATATCTACTGAAATCATCAATAAATGTAACGAAGTATCTAAACCCTCATCTAGCTTGAGTGCTTAATGGACCACACACATCGGAATGTATAAGGCCCAATAATTCAGTTGCCCTTTCATTGTGTCCCATGAAAGGGGCTTTTGTCATCATGCCCAATAAACAAGATTTGCAATTTTCATATGATTCAAAATCAAAGGTGTCCAAATATCCATCTTTATAGAGTTTGGAAAGACTATTCTCATTTATATGGCCTAAGTGACAATGCTAGAGATATGTTGGATTAATATCATTTGATTTAATCCTTTTTATATTTATGTTTTGAAAAGTGTGTCAAGATTTAGAATATAAAGGCCATAGAAAATTTCATTTAAATAAATGGAGCAACAGTTGTCCTTTATTATAAATGAAACACCAATCTTGTCCAAAAAGAAATAGAAAAAATTCTTTTAGTAACAGAAGGCACAAAATAGCAATTATCCAATTCTAAAACAAGCCCAGAGGCCAAAGTCAAAACATAAGTTCCTACAGCTAATGCAGTAACCGTTGCTCCATTTCCAACTTGAAGATCGACTTCTCCTCTTGCCAACAATCTACTCCTTTCGAGATCTTCCACATTCACACAAATGTGAGATCCACAACTAGTATTTAATACCCATGATGTAGAAGTAGTTAAATTGACTTCTATAACAAAAACACCCAGAGTAGAAGACTCATTAGCCTTCTCATTTGCCTTCTTCTTCTTCTTTACTTCTTCCAAGTAAAGCTTACAATTTCTTTTCGAGTGTCCTACTACAAGAAAATGGAAACAGTCTTGTTCCTTTGCCACCCCTCTTTTTGGCTTTAATGCAGTAGAATTGGGCTTGGACTTTCTGATGCAGAGCTGGTTGCAGATCAAGGTGGTTTGGATGCGGGGCCTACTTCGGTTCAGCAAGTTTTGGCTCCACCATCAACTCCACGACATTCAAAACGTTTGAAAAAGAGGACGTGAACTGCTTAAAACATCGAGTTGATGCCAAGCATGATTCCCGAGGCAACTGAAATGAGCTCGGATCGGGCTCAAATCTGACTAGGTGACTCAGAACGGCCCAACAAACCAAAGTCACAGCTATGCTGTGGTGCAAGGCTTTTTTCAACCATCTGGAGTCGTTTGGATGGATTTTTGGGCAATCTTATATTTTCAGTGGCATTGTCATAATTTTACAGTTTTAAGTGACAGTTTCGTAATTTACTATTTTCTAGGGGTATTTTAGCAATTTCTTTGCTTTTTGTTTCCGAATAAAGGTTAGGGTTTGTTTTAAGCTTTAAGAATTTTGCTGGTTTTTTTCCGAAGTTTTTTCTTTTTATGAATTAAAGTTCCCACCTTCGGCTTATTCGAATTTTCAACAACTTCGAAAATTGTTCTTCGCTTGATTTAATTTTCCTCTTCTAGCTACTTGCGTTGAAGTTTGATTAGAGGGAATTTTGAATCAATTTTTTTTTTTCGTTTCTTGTTTTGCACATTTCTGAACAAGAACGAACCTTCTCAAGTTTTCGTCGAATCTCCGAAGCTTAAGTTTTCCGTGTCGGTTCTGCCTTCTGGTTGAGTCACTTTCCAATAGGCTTCTTTTCATTTTTCTAGCCTTTTCCCATTCCCTTGCCCTTACACTTGAATTTCCTAACCATTAGGACATCCTTGGGTTTGGTGGACCTCTTAATATTTGACTCAACAGCTCTTAACATGCTTAGCAAGTGAGGCAGAGTTTTGTCAATCTCATTCATATTGCAGTTCACAACTACTTGGTTATAATTCTTAGGCAACGATTGCAGTATAACATCAGTGGCTAACTCTTGACCTAGAGGAAAACCCAATCTCTCAAGTTTCTCAATATACCCAATCATTTTGAGGACATGAGAACCAACTGGAGAACCCTCTGCCATTCTGCATTGAAATAAAGCCTTGGATACATCAAACCTCTCTTGCCTAGCTTGCTCTTGATAAAGCTGTTTCAAATGCTCTATCATATCATCAGCATCCATTTCCTCATGTTGCTTCTGAAGCTCAGAGTTCATGGAGGTAAGCATGAGGCAACCGACATCAATAGCGTCATCTTGATGCTTCTTGTGAGCATCTTTTTCAGCCCTTGTGGCTGTGGATGGCGGTTCTTCAGGAACAGGACCCTCAAGGGCATATGTCTCTTTTCTTGTTTGAGGACTATCCTCACATTCCTGTACCAATCCAGGAAGGTTGTCCCATTCAGTTTGTCCTTCTCAAGGACCGATCTCAATGACAATGTATTATTATTTGTGTTAGGTGCCATGGTAATCTACAATAAAATATGCAAAATATAAGAATCATGAAATGATCATTTAATTTTAAAAAACTTAAATGATACTCCCACTATTTTTCTTCAAATTAATAACCCTCATTATTAATTTGGAAAGTTACAAATTTAACTTTCTAGTGGACAAAGATCCATATTTCACCTTACCCCAAGGTAGCTTTGGCAATCCCTTGAGGCTCAGTTATTTAGGTAAGCAACACTTTGCTAATTGACTCTTAGTTTAAACATGAACAACTATTGTTCTTAATGCCTCTAGATTCCCCAATCTAATTGAGGGAACCTAGTTACGTCTACCCAATTTAAGACAATTTGGATATCACTTTTATCCTATCGCGCTTAACTAAGATAAATATGGCACCTTTTCTTTAGCAAATTTACACACATTGATCCAAGTTTTAACGAGTGTCATTAATCGGTAGGCATTAATCTTGGCTTAATTTAATTTTAGCGGTTTGACTAAGTTATAAAAGATCTCACCAATTTAATATAAGTGACCACTTGAATATTATTCCTAGATAACTTGATCATATCATAATGATAGTAATAACGTGCAAAGTAAAAGCAAGATAAACGTGACTAGCCCATCCTACTCAATTCTCCAAAGCCAATGAGAGAATCGAAATGGT
>JAOXNR010042239.1:0-19629 GCA_028571225.1 Parsonsia alboflavescens | reverse complement strand
GTCGTTTTGGCTGTGAAATAAGTGGGCCTGAAGGATACATCCACTTATTTCGTAGCCAAAACGACGTCGTTTTAGCTGTTGCGCTCCGCCAGTTGCGTTTTATAGCAATTCCATATATATATATATATATATGATCTTTGATTCTTTACAATGCTTGTGAATGAGTTAATTCATCAATTAATTAATTAACTAAAACTCATATAATTTTCACAGGTGGTGGAAAGAATTGGATTTTGCTACAAACTTATCTTTTGCAAGAGACAGATTGGTAGAGTGCTATTTTTGGATATTGGGAGTGTATTTTGAGCCCCAGTATGGCCTTGCAAGAAAAATAACAACCAAAGTTATAACCATGACCTCTGTCATGGATGACCTCTATGATGTCCATGGAACCCTTGACGAACTTTTCCTTTTCACCAAAGCAATAGAAAGGTATATATATTTTAGTAAATTCAAATATATTTTGGGTTTTATTTTCGACTGTTTAATCTTTCCAATTTTTTATGTTAATTTATGCAATAATTAGATGGGATATCGATGCCGTAAATACACTGCCACTATACCTGAGACACTTTTACCGTGCGTTGCTGGATATATATTCTGAAATGGAGGAAGAATTAGGCAAGGAAGGCAAATCCAACCTCGTCAACTATGCAAAGGGCGAAGTAAGCACCACATAAATATATAGAAGCTTATAATTAATTAATTACAAGGTTTGATTAAGCATAATTTACAACCATAAATATATTCATCAGATGAAGAAATTAGTGAGAGCATATTTCAACGAGGCCTACTGGTTCCACAATGGCTACGTACCAACACTGGACGAGTATATGAAGGTTGCACTTGTCTCCAGTGGATACATGCTGGTGGCCACCACTTCTTTAGTCGGTATGGGAAACCTAACGACTGAGGCAGTTCTTGAATGGGTCACCAAGGAACCGTTGATCGTTAGAGCAGCCTCGGTAATTGCCAGATTAATGGACGACATGGTAGGACACGAGGTAAAACAAAAAAAAAAAAAAAATTACTAAGATTATTATTAAGTCATGTAAATTCGATCCATATCAGATTTTTTATTTATTTATTTATTTTTTTTGGGAGATCAGTTGGAACAGGAAAGAGGAGACGTGGCTTCTGCGGTGGAGTGCTACATGAATCAATATGCTGGGTCTTCTAAGAAAGAAGCAATGGATGAGCTTGGGAAACATGTGAAAAATGCATGGAAGGATATAAACAAAGAATGCTTGATATTAACGCCTCAGAGTGGTAGTGGTGCAGTCCAGATGGCAGTGCTGGAACGTGTTGTCAATTTAGCGCGGGTGATAAATCTACTATACGCAGAGGAAGATGGGTATACACATTCCACAACCAGGGTTAAACAAATTATTACCTCTTTGCTCGTCGATCCTGTGCCCGTGCCAGCCATTATATCTAGACATTAATTTTTCCACAATAATAAAAATATAGATATTATAGTACTACTTTTCTTGAATATTGGAGTGTCTTGCTTGGTTTTCTTACTTCTAAAATCAAAAGGTTTGTTTAAAAAAATTAGTATCAATTAAATCCAAAGGTTTGTTCTAGAATTTCAGTTTCAATTATACTCTATTATCAGATCACTTGTGCGGATTAGGATTTAGGAGCTAGTGTTACTGGTTCAATTTACCTACAAAGATATAACATGATTTTTTTTTATTTTATTTTTAAGAAAATGGATATTTTTAGATAATAATAATATTATATTATATCATCTTTAGTATTAATTAATTGTTGTTTTGATTTCGGTTAGCCATTTTAAAAAATTGTAATACCAAAGCAAAAATTTATTTGTAAAAATTGATCCAAAACAAGACCGAATCACAGCATGAGTAAAATCAAAATTTATCTAACCTTTACATGTTATGAGATTCGAACTTGAGATTTATGATCTACCTACTTATCATTTCATCCATCATGATGTTGACCAGAATTATCAATGGAGAAAACATTTTAGAAATTAAAACTTAATATTTTTCAAAAGAGTATTATTGTTTCCCGTACCAAAATTTTCCAACTAAAAGGGTCCAGTGGGCTCACAGGCCGAAAGAAAAAGAAAACTTTTGGAAAAGAGAAGGCCCATAGATAGTTGTATAATCCAATCACCCTCCCCCTTGGTTTGCAACTGATGATTTGTGAAGAAGAGAAATGAATTACAGGACAAGGTTGGCAAAATTAGTTTGTTTAGAAGTTTTTATTTATTTGTTTTGGAAGAAGAAATGAAAGACACCGGTGGGAATGCAATCACTCATTTAACAAATTTAGTCTCTCACGATTCTCCACATATGAGAAGAAAGAAACGGATGTTGTATTTCTGTTAAAGTTTATTTTTAAAATTACATAGGATTATTATTACGGTAAAAAAAATAATAAAATTAAGCTCAAAAAAAAAAACATTAATTTCTTCTCTTAAGCTCCTAATTAAAATTAAGCTTCTTTTAAAAAGAAAAGGTAGAATTTCGATGTAACTGATCATCACTCTTGTAATTTAATTCCTCAATTTCAAATAGAATTTTTTTATTAAAATTACTTTTAAAAAATTGTCTAAATAAAATTTAATAAGTGCTACTAATTTATTGATTAAAAGTGTAACTTTTCTTTTTGCCTTAATTTTTTATAACTTTCAACAAAAAGAAAAAAATAATAATTATTGTCTTACGTGGAATTGCATGTTCACAATTATGTTTTGAGTTGTCCATTTTCTAAATTAGTTTAAAAAATTTGAAAATTTGATATTGTTAAATATAAAATGACCTAAATCAATTAATATTTATAAAATTTATAAATAAATATCAAAATGAAACATTCAATTACTAGATAACAATGTTTAACTTTTTCTTAGATGAAACTGTTTTTTATTAGGTCCGAGATATCAGGACAAGTAACTGAAACTACTTTTTTTAATATATGTAAAAAGAGAACATGGACTATTTTTATGGAATGGAGGTAGTATTGGAGGATTTAATGAGTTTGATACTATTACTCAAAGTTTGCTCTCAAATTTTAATTGAGACTCAACATTAAATAATAATACTAATTCAAATATGTACTTGCAAAAGACGGCAATGTGAAGTAAGAGAACTAAAGCGAGTTTTGTTTTAATATAAATATATATATATATACTAATTCAAAAACTATATTCTCTTTCTTGTTGGTTTTGAAAATGAAAGTTTTAAAGTTAAACAAAATTCTTGATTTTAAAAATTTCTTAAATAAGAAACAAATAAATGTTGTTCCCTTCAACACTATTGATAGGTCAGTTAAACCCAATTACTTTTTTATTAAATATAAGTTACCGTTATTAATTTATTAAGTATTTTACTTAGTTTTTATCATATTACGCCATTTCTTTCTCCCTCTCCCTTTTTCCGAGTCAATGTATTTTTGATTTGAATCACAAATCGGGGACATCATATGAAAAAATAAAATGTTATATTCTCTTTATAAATGTTGTCATATTATTGAAAATGAGTTTTGTTTTAATTTATTCAATTTATATATTTTGTTTGCCCGACTGTTTGAAATAGGAAAAATACATATAATCAAACCTATGATTTGATTTTAGTTTGAGTCTTTTTTCAAACTAAAATAAAGTTGGTTCAATTTAAAAAATGTTAAAAAAGGGGAGTATAATGTATCGATTAAAGTAACTAGGAATAAGGAGACACGTTGGAATGCACTTTCCAAGAGGTACAATTATGGGAAGGATGCAAGGTAGAGCAGCAAACAGCTTGGTGAAAGATGCAGCTCTGCCGTATACCTTCGTGCGTTAAACAATTAACACGTGCAAAATATTCCTGAGAGTACGAGGTTCGGACTATATATATTCCCAAAAAATAATTTTAGAAGAAAAAGAAAAAAATATCAGAAACTATTTATTTCAACAATATATATTCATATTGTTTCAATTCTCAAATAATATATGTGGAAAAAAGGGATTACTTCTCAAACTTGGTAAGGTTGTCATAAATATATAAAACAAAAATATGAGTTTTTCTCTCCATCCAAATTCAATTCGATTTTGCTGATTCAGATTGAATAATAATGAACAACCTTACTAAGTTTGAGAAGTAATCCCCTTTTTTTTACAAATATATATGTGTTTTTTTGTTTCAATTCTCAAAGAATATATGTGAAAAAAAAAAAGGAATTACTTCTCGGTTTTGCTTATTTCTAAAATCAAAAGAAGAATTGCTTTTATTTAAAAAAATAAAATATGAATAAGTATCTTTTTTCAAATATATATTATAAAATTCAAATGTTTGGTTATTTTAATTCAGGTTCTAGAAATTGAGTTTCATTTATACCCTAAATTTGGGTAACTTGTGCTGATTATGAGTGTTGATGCTTTAATTTGGTTTCAATTTACACGTGGAGATTGAGCATGAAAATTCTATTATAAGTCATTTGAACCCTTTTTTTTTTTTTTTGAGTTGCTTATTATAAGTCATTGCTAGTAGTTTAGTTGATATTTTAATAATTTTTTTCAATATTATCCTTGCTATATTTCTCTTCATAAAACATTTTTTCTCTTTGTTATTCTTTTTCTAATAGGGATATTTGATAAAAAAAAAAAAAACTTTAATCTTCTTATAATTAGGGATGAAGGGAGCAGTAATTTTTAGTTAATAATATTATAATTATCTATAGATTTAATTTTTTGTTTGATTTAGGTTAAATAAAATTCTTAATGAGGTGCAAGACTAACTCAAGTGATAAAATAGACTTGCTTATAATTGATAGGTTATGGGTATGATTCATGAAAGTGACAATGTAGCAAGGTCAAGATTTATCATTTAGTAATCTCATCCAATTAATTAATTGGATCAAATTAATCCAAATGTATACCAAAGCAAAATTTAATTTGAAAATTGATCCAATTAAAACGGAATTACATGAGTAAATCAAGAATTGTCTAATCTCCTCCCGAGTCAGCGACAAATAAAATTAAAACCAAAGTTATTGATCACAAACAATTTAGAAACTAAAACATAAATATTTTTCAAAGGGCTCACACGCAAAAGAAAAAGAAAACTATTGAAAAGAGTTCGGAAAAGAAAAGAGAACCAAAGAAAGCTGTATAGTCCATCTCAACCCTTACACTTGGTGAAGGAAATAAATTCTAAAGAAGGTTGGAAAAATAAGTTTGTTAAGAAGTTTTTCTTTTTCCTTTGTCGTTGGATCGACAGACGGATAGGAAAAAAAAAAAAGGTGTACACCATACACAATAAACCGAGATTAACACTAAGCTTAATCTATATATTGGAAGTTTTAATTTGATATATTACACTCGTTAAAAGGTGTAATAGCGAAAGATAAATTTTATTTCAAAAATAATTTGATTGATCATGCAACATCGATACTATCCGCCAATCTAATATTGTTCATTATAAATCCCTCGTCAAACCTTCAAAAACTGTTGGATAATCACATATCTATATAAGGAAAAAGTTTACATCCGTTATTCAGGTATGAGACATTTATTAGTCAAAATTCTTACACCCACTTTCTCACAAGCAGTCCGAATCCGAAACCTGGGAATGACTTACCCGATGCCTCCGTCATCGAGAACCAAGATTTACGCAATACCTTAAGCATCCGGATCCAACTCTCAATCCGCAATTATATCATCCGAACCGAACAAAAATATCGGCAGCACTATGAAAGATACTTGGAGACAACTACAGGGAACTCTAGATCGCTATTTAATGGCGCAGTGGTATTTATGTTCTGCATGTACAATAAATAGCAGAACTCTCTTTTCCTTATTTTAATTATTTTCATCGGAGGGTCCGGTAGGCGATCAAGACGTCCGTTCACCTCTTTTTTAATTATCCGATGACGGAGTCGTCATTGAATGGTGATCAGAAGTTATGCTTCGACGAAATGCTAGAGAAGTACTGTGGTGAGTTCGGATTCTGGCAGAAGAGACAGCTTTTGTTAGCGGGCTTGGGAATGAGTCTCGACGCCATTCAGACAATGGTTATGATATTTGCTGACCGACAACCTGAGTGGCGCTGTTTCGACAAGGAATGCTTCTCCGTAGGTGATGGTACTAGTAGTGGTGGTGTGTGTGAGCTGGAGCCCGGTTCCTGGGAGTGGATTGGCGGACCGGCGATCTCCACGGCGGCTGAGTTTGGATTGGTTTGTGAAGAGAAATACAAAGTTGGCTTGGTTCAAGCATTGTTTTTTGGAGGCGGCATGATTGGTAGTATATACGTCTTCTCTCTTTCTTTCACTTACAATTAATCATGAAATTTGAATTGGACAAATATTTTGGGACGATATAATTTTTTCCCAAAGCGAAATTACTACAAATATTGAGACATAAGAGTGCTACATAATTAATTATTTATATATTTAATAATAAAAAAAATAATTGGTACTGTGTACAGGAGCTGGAGTATTTGGGCATCTTTCAGACTCCAGATTGGGAAGAAAAGGGTGTTTGGCAGTTGTTTCTGTCTTACATGTGATCTTTGGTTGTCTAACGGCCTTATCTCCAGACTACTGGAGCTATGTATTCTTTCGTGTTCTCGCCGGTTTAAGCACAGGTGGCAGTGGCATCTGTGCCTTTGTCCTCGCCAACGAACCAGTTGGCCCCACGAGGCGCGGCATGTCCGGAATGTTCACATTCTATTTCTTCTCCGGCGGCATCATAATTCTGGTCGGAGTGGCAAATGTTTTCAATACATGGCGAAGTCTCTACATTGCAACTTCTGTACCTTCCATTCTATACCTCATCTTTGTACTTCCTTTTGTCTCCGAGTCCCCTCGATGGTGCCTCGTCAGAGGGAAAACAAATCAAGCCATGAAAATAATGCAGAAAATTGCTAACACAAATGGAAAACACCTTCCTGATCAAGTCATCCTTTCCTTCAATGACGAAACAGAGTCAGAATCACAAGAGGCAGCAGTTACTTGTTCTCTGATTGACTTGCTTCGTTCGCCACTCACTCGTATTCGGTTATTTCTAGCAGTGGTCATCAATTTCATGTGCTAATAACGACCTTGTTAGACAAATTTGGCCGAAAGCCATTGGCAATTGGTACTCAATTGTTCAGTGGACTATTCTGCGTAGCAGGAAGCTTGTTAGCGGGGTATAAATCATTGAATTTGGTGCGATTGGTATGTGGCCTATCCGCCATGTTTGGGATTACAGGAACCAGCAATTTGTTGCACATCTACACCACGGAGCTGTTCCCGACGGTGGCTAGAAATGCAGCACTTGGTTATGGAATTCAGGCAGCTCAAATGGGAGCTCTATTAGCACCGTTTTTGGTGACTTTTGGTGGCGGAATTCCATTTGCGGTGTTCGGATTCTGTGGAATTATCGGAGGAATATTGACAGTTCTCCTTCCAGAAACTCTGAACGCGCCTCTGTACGACACTATGGCCGGAATGGAGGATGGAGAAAGAGGGAATTTTCTATGATTGTTTAAATTTCAAAGCTTCGTAATCGTGATCCCTTGGGTTTTATTTTTGCCGGCGATGAGTCTGTTAGAGCTTGAAATAAAGAAACAGTAGCTTCATAACGACGGTTTGTTTTGTGGTGTGGTGATGTATATATATATATATATATATACTACTACCGGTTTGCAGGATTTTGGCGAACCGTGATGTGAGGATGGTTTTAGCTTAGAAAGCTTGACTGAAAGTGGGCAAGGGCTATGACGGTTCTTGATTGAAAGTGTTTTAAAATTTAGTTTGGAAGAAAAAAAATTAAATAAATTGAAGTTAATTAAAAGTAAAGGGCTGCTGCCTGGCAAGTATACTACTCCTGTTGAGCCTTAGGTGTGATTCGGCTACGTTGGGCTCCATGTAGGGTGAATATTGTTTTTCACCCATGGAGCTGTTAAATATAGGGTGAATATTGTTTTTCAGCCATGGAGCTGTTAAACGCCCTGGAGAAGTATAGGGCATCCCCTATCCAAAATTGTTGTTTAATTATCGAAAAATAAATATTTTATTTTTTAAATTAATTAAAATTTTCTTAAGAAATTTATTTGTTTAAGTGTAAAATGAATTTAGTCAAATCATTTTCTTAAAATTTTTACAAGTTCAAATGGAGCATTTAATTCCAAATAGAGAATAGTTTTTTATCTTAAATACTTGGATGATCTCTCCATCCTTCATTGTATGTGTTTGAATAGGGATTGTACCTCCTTTGAGAGCCGGAGAAGTTTCCTGCAACATTAACATTGACATCTTCCATATTACAAGGACAAAGGCTAGTAACATGTTAATAATTACAACAAATATTGCAAGAATTTACAGGTGCTTGTGTTCTAGTATTCATAGTTAAAAACTTTTCAAACAAATTAGTAATCTTATCCAATTCGCTTTTGTAGAATTGACTTCTCCATCCTTCCTCGAAATATTGTGCCTTATTCCTATTGTTCGAACAAAAGATGTAAGCTCGTTGAACAACTGTCAATAATCTACTGGACGTTGAGTGATCCTTGGCTAGCTGCATCCATCTTTACCTTGTCCATATCATTTTGTCTTTCATAAAAATGCTGCATTAGATCCGCATCTGATATCTAATTGTACGGCAAAATAGTTAACAACTTTCTAAACTTGAATCAATACTCATGAAACTTTTCATCAGAACCTTGTCTAATACCTGTAATATCTCTCTTAATAGATAAAACTTTAGCGGCTAGAAAATATCTTTCAAAAAAAGTTTGCTTCATGGTTTCCCAATCAGCAATAGATCTAGAAGGCAATTCATATAACCAATCTCTAGCAAAATCTTACAAACACTTAATTTTATTACCTTTTCTGTGGTTCCACCTTGTTTCAATGTAGCACAAATAACATGAAAATCTTTGATATGTCTGTGAAGATCATCTATAGGCATTCCATGAAAAATAGGTAATAATTGAAGAAAACCAATGTGCAGTTTAAAATCCTCATCAGTATCAAGAAAATCAATAGCCAAAGGATGATAGTAAATGTAGGTGCAGTTAGTTTCTTAAGAGTGTGCATATCATTGTTACCTCCATTAGCACCATTACCTCTATTAGCACCAATATTACCTACGAGAATAATATTCTTTGGGGGAATTATTATTTCTCTACCATTACATTCATTACCTCCATTCCCATCGTCGTTTTCTGCTATTGAAGAAGATGAACTTGAATTGCTTGAGATTTATGAAATTGGATTTTCGTAGATTGTGATATTAGCGTAGCATTCCTTTTCACTTTGTAAGCGCATCAATTGGGGATATTTCTTGAAAATCTATGGATAAGAAAATGAAAAAAATACTAATTAGAAAGAATTAAACTTTAATAACAGTTCTCCAGCATCGATGCCAAAATTTGATCATGCATCGTAATACAAACAAATTAAATCTATCTATCAAAACTAATGCAATTCAGACAAATAGAGTCAAACCCACAGAGAATTGAATTTAAGTTTAATAAAAACCAATTAATAAGTAACAAAAGGGGAAATTTTTGAAAGAGTTTATAAAATAAAATTAAACAAAGAATTTAAAAGTTAATTTAAAAAGGAGAATATTGATGAGAAATTCATTAACAAGAAACAATCCGTAGGTCAATTGCTATAGGGTTAATCATTAATTAAATAACATAATTAAGTAGTTGGTTTTAAAATTTGTTTTAGCGTTCAAATTTCTATCATTTAAGTAGATCTACTTCTCATAGCGAGAAATAAAATTTATAATTTAATCAATTAAATCTACGTCATAGCGAACGATAAATTTAATCAATTAAATTGCATAAGCATGAATGCATTACCAACGTCAAATTGCATAAATTAAAGTTATAAACAAAGTAACTTTAATTTATGTAATTTGATTTATACAATTCTCCATTGTCAAATAAAGTTGTTAGCCAAACCAAATTTAAACAATAGTTGCTACTTGTGTATTTATCAATTTTAACGATAATATTTAAACCTAACAGTATAATCATGCGAATTAGTGTGGGTGATCAGGCTAAATTAATAAATACAATTAATAAAATGGAAACAAGAATTGCATAAATATTCAATAATAAATATTAAATCTTTAATAAAAAACCAAATCAAAACTGTTCTTATTAACAAAAGAGAACTACTCACAATATATGATAAATAAAACTAAGAAATACATAAGAAAAAAGAGAAAAATTTGTCTTCATGTTCGAAAATTCTCGAAAAATCAATCTTAAATTGTGTTTCTAAAATTATGAAAAAGAATCTATTTATAGGAATAGTGAATCCTTATAAATAAATAATTATTTAATAAAAATCAATTAATAAAATAGAAATCGAATTAAAAAAATAGTTTAAGAAAGTAATAAAATTCTAATTAATAAAGAAAATTGGTTAATGTCTATGATCCACGCCGCGCCGACTAGGCCCAGGGCTAGCTGACTCTACGCTCTCTCCATCTACACTCCAGTCTAAGTCTACTAATGAAAAGCTGTGGTATGTCGAATCTTTTGAGATTCCTCGCTCATCCTCCACCCCGCAACACGATAGGCCTACAAGTCCGGTGGTTGGGCAAAGCTATTCTGAGACTGAATGGGCTGCAGATTGTATAGGGTCCTAGGGCTTGGGTGGGTGAGCTCCGGTTCTGAGGGTGCGAGACTGATTAGCTACAGAAAGAACAAAAATAAATAAAAAATCCTAGAAAATGACAAAAATTTTAAGTGAGATGAAATATTTTTTCAAGGGTCGCTTCTAATTACAAAATGATTTATGATTTGTTTTTTTTTTTAAGGATAATTAATAATTTATATTTTAAAATTGGGAGTATTAGATTTATATTTAAGACTTGTTTTTTCAGAAATATTAAGATAATAAAAATATCAAGATAAAATTACTCCTCGTTAATATAGAGGGTTAGGACATAAATAAAATTGTACAGAATGTTCTAAGCATATCCCAATTTTGTCCTTTTGTAATGGTTTTGCTTTTTCTTTTTCTTTTTATCTTCCCCTGTTTCTAATTTTTTTTTTATTTCATTTCTGTTTTTGGTTACCATATTTTCTTCATTTTCTCCTTTTCAGATTTTTCATTTTTTTTTCTTGATTTTCACCTTTATTTTTACTTTTCATTTTTTTGATTTATTTTTTCCAATATTTTAAAAAATTATATTCATTCTTTTTTTTTTATCTTATAACTATAATTGATGTATATTATTTTCTGATATTGGCGGATTATACCCTAAAAACCAAGAAAATAAAGTGACTAATATGGAAAATAATTAAAATTACAAGTCAGATGAAAAAAAAATTTTTAATTTTTTTAAATTTAAAGGTTGAAATAATTAAATAAATCATAATTTAAAATATATATTAAGAATTATATTAAATAATATACATTATTCAACTTTTGTACTTTTGGATATAACTAACATGTGTATTTGTATATTTTCTTTTTAAAAAAAAATTTAAAATTTTTTTAACCAAGATGAGAACAATAATATGAAGTTTAAATTCTTTTAGAAATTAAAGAGAAACTAAAAATGAAGGTATAATTTTTAAATAACTTAAATGAATGTGTGTCTAACAAGATTAAAGAGATACACAAAAAAATATAAGAAAAATAGTATATCAAAATTAAAAATTAACATCAATTGAATTTGAGTCAAATAAATGATCAAAACACTTATTATCTTTCCATTTTTTATCTATGATTTTATCTTAAGGAATATTTACCTTTTTTTTTCAATTCAAATGGCTAATAAAATAAAAAAGTGATTTTTTAGTATTTCATTATTTTTGTTTTTAATGAAAGTATTTTTTTTAAAAAAAAAACTTGGGATGAGTTATTGCTCTAGTCCTACAACAAAAAATCAACCCCCAACAAATTTCTTTTAAGGTCATTTGGAAATCAAATTAAATATGTTCAACGGCCTATCACCGACAAATTTGATAAAGATCCAAATATTTTTCGTCCACAAAAAATCAAATAAAAAAAAGAAATTAAACTATAATTTGAAAGAAAAAAAAAAAAAAAAAGAGAAACCTGAACTATTTTTATGGGACCAACATAATACCTCTTTAGTCGGCAATGGAATTTTCTAGCAATTTGTGTTTTACAAATCAAATTTAATTTCCGAAGAAACTCATTCGTTCTTTAGTTTTTATCTTTTTCTTTTTTTCTATTCCTCTTTTAATTCTTCCTATACTCTCACTCTTCTTTGAGGATCAATTATCATTCTCTAATCACCCTTTTTATAATCTATTAAATTTAATATTCATTCCTTTAATAAGAGACAGAAATTTATTTATTTTTTCCTTATTGATTTTGAAATATTTATATTTAATACTATTTCGAAAATTATTTAGTACTACTCCTTTTGCTAGATTTTTAAATTTAATATTCATTTTTTTGTAAATGACAGAATTTTTTTTTCTCTATTGATTTTGAAATGTTTCCTCTTTAAGATATTATTATCGATAATTAAGGACCACAGAAGACTCTTTCTATAGTTTACTCTCTCTGGACTTCATCATTGAACATGAACGTCTACGACTTGTCTGTTGTTAAGACTGTGCTTCTGCGTTTTTGACTTCCACAAAAATAGGAAAACTGGTTAAAATTACAAATAAATATTAATTTTAAATATTCCTTACGTCAATATTTATAAAGTATCAACCGTTATCTTATTAAAAAGTTAATTTCCCCCCGATCAAATATATATACTTCTATTTATGATTTTAATCAAAGTAACAATAGTGACTCGAAGTGAGAGATAAAAGTATTATGATAAAAAAATAATAAAATATCTAAAATAATAATAATAACTTATATTTAATGATAAAAAAAATTCAAATAGTTTATAAATAGCAATTAGAAAAAGTATAAGGAATAGAGAGCGATGAAAAATATTCAAGAGACTCCATATCCTACAACAAAGAATTAATAACCCTTAACAAATTCCTAATAAGGTCTTTGGAAAAACAAATTAAATATTTTAGTGGGTGGAATGGCGCTCGCGTAAATCAAAGGTCTCGAGTTCGAATTTCACCAATATCCTAATGGATAAGTAGAATGTCGAGGTGAGTGTAAATCGACCTAAATATCCCAAAAAAAAAAAAATCAAGTTAAACATGTTCAAAGTTCCTCTAATTGACATAAAAAGGTTGTTAAAGATCCAAATTTCACCGGGTAAGATTTTTCATCCACAAAAAACAAAAAAAAAATTTTTTAAAAATGAAATTCGTTCTGAGGTTTTGAAATCCTATAAATTGAGCAAGTAGTCTTCCTCGTACGTCTTAGAACTGCTCATCCTTTTAAGTCCCTTTCATCCTGAGATATCCCGTTTGAAGATGATCTAGAATTATACAGAAGTATTAGTTATTTTATTTTCTATGCTGTATTAATTAGTGTCGTTTTGTTTTGCTTTATCGAAACAACAAAAACGTGTAATGCATGCATGAGAAGAAAAAAAAAATTCTAATAAATGTTGTGAGTATTCAAGAAATTTGTGTAGGCTTATCTTCGATAATCCCTTTAGCCCAAAACAAAGGCCCATTTCGTAAGCCTCTTTCATCTTCATTGTGATATTGTATTCCTACCTGGGTTGTCTTATTTGATCAAATTTTGCTATAACAAAAACCATCACAACAACAGCAATAATAATAATAGTAAAGGGATGTAGCTATAGAAGCTTTTTTTTTTTTTTTTGGATTTCCGGGGGAAGTCCCTTGCGGGCGAAACCCCACCCACAGGCACAGAGGCCCCTTGTGCCAGTAGGGGTAAATCGAGGGATGTGCACGACAGGGCAGAGGACGTAACGGGGGACAATGGCCGCTGGCAGAGCTTACGAGCTATAGAAGCTTATTGACTAGATAAAAAGTGAAATCATGGTAGCTAAGGTGTATTAGAGTAGTTCAAAGGTGAGACTTGCATAACCCAGGTCGTAAGTTCGACTCGATCTTATTATATACTCTAATTTTAATGAGTTATAATAATAATAAAAAAAAGGAATGAAACCAAATAAAATGAGATAAAAAAAATAAAAATTTAAACAAAATAAGAGCTCCAATGAAACGCCCCAGTGCTTTGATCTATCTAGCTAGCTGGAAAAACGAATGAAATTAATTGCAATTTTCAAATAGGTAAGGAAATGAAGAATTTTAACGTGAATGTGTACAACCTGTTCATTGTTAACATCAAGATTTTTAAATTTGAAGGTTTAAGTAAATTTAATTTGTAAATTCGATACATAGATTCGTAAAATTCATGTATTGTTAAATATATATATATATATATATATATACGGTTTTGTTAAGGCGCGTTTCGGAGGACGTCTTAATGCGCGCTCTAACCATTACCATAACAGAATTTTTGCTACAGTATTCATGCAGCCAATTATATATATACGGTTTTGTTAAGGCGCGTTTCGGAGGACGTCTTAATGCGCGCTCCAACCGTTATCGTGACAGAATTCTTGCTACAGTGTTCATGCAGCCAATTAAGTGGAGCAAGAATTTCGTATATATATATATATATATATATATATATATATATTATGTCTTAAACAATTAATATATATTAAATAAAATAATACTCTAATAATTATATAATTTATATTAGTCCCGTCCCATAGATTGATGGAATGAGTGCTCGTGACTCCAAAGCCGACCATCTACTACTCCTTTTGCTAGATGTTTAAATTTAATATTCATTTTTTTAGTAAATGACAGAATTTTTTTTTCTCCATTGATTTTGAAATATTTCCTATTTAAGATATTATTATCGAGAATTAAGGACCACAGAAGTGTCTTTCTATACAAGAAGACCTTGACCATCAGAAGGACTGATTTTTGGTTACGAAATGAAAACGTGTAGTTTATTCTCTGGACTTCATCATTGAACAATATATTGTTAAATAATATATTTCCTATTTAATATATTATTGAACTTGTTTGTGGTTAAGACTGTGCTTAAGTGTTTTTGCAGCACACAAAAATAGGTAAATTGGCTAAAATTCCAAATAAATATTAATTTTAAAAATTCCTTACATCAATATTTATAATTACTAATCATTATTTTATTAAAAAGTTTTTTTTCCCTTCAAATATATATTTCTATTTATGATTTTAATCAAATTAATAATAGTATTCGGAAAAAGAGAGATAGATAGGAATAATATAACAATAAATCAATAGAATATTTTTTTTAAAAAATAATAACTTATATTTAATATTAAAAAAAAATTCAAATGACTTATAAAAAATAATTAAAGAAAGTAGACGGAATAGAGAAATATTCAAGAGACTCCATATCCTACAACAAAGAATCAATAACCCTCAACAAATTTCTAATAAGGTCATTTGGAAGTCAAATTAAACATGTTCAAAGTTCCTCTAATTGACATATAAAAAGATCCAAATTTCACCGTTTCATCCACAAAAAATAAAATAAAATGATAATACAAAAAATTGAAATTCGCTCTGGGGTTTTGAAACCCTATAAATTAAGCAAACTACCTTCCTCGTATGTCTCAGAGCTGCTGATCCTTTAAGTCCCTTTCCCAGTTGGCCTTAATTATAAGAAGTCGCACAAATGGAAACCAATGGTTTTCCAGAATCAGCAGCATTGCTTCCTCGTAGATCTGCCAATTATCATCCAAGCATATGGTTAGATCATTTTCTTGCATACAGCACCACATGTAATTCCCCGGTTAGCATATTCCAGGAGTTATTTTTTGTCCAAATGTTTTTTTTTAATCATTGATTTTTAATTATTTCCTGGTTGTGCTAATGCAGAGTGTATGAATTCATTTTATGATTTCTTTGTCAAGGCAATTCTTGCTGAAGATCCAGAGCTTATAAGACTGAAAGCGGAAGTTACGATTTGCCACACCAAAAGCACTTGCACAGCTTGGGCCTACCATATGGGTTGGAAAGCTTAGGGTCGGTTTTGTTATCGCCACTCGCTTGAGTATCCCCTCCAGTCCTTGACCCCACAATAGTCATGCTCTTCGTCTGAATGGTAGGAATTGCGGTTTGGGTGACTTTTCCTTTTTCTTGAGTTGAGCTAGATGGCTCATTGGCACCTTAGTGGTACCCGGAATAAGTTGGCTTGTGCTCCTTCTGCTTCGCCTTCAATGCCGTATTATGGGTTTCATCCACGTCCCATCATATATGCCATCCAATTTGATCTCAAATAGAGGGTCACAACCCATCAAGATATCTAGATACTCGCTACCCTTCCGACTTGTTTAGATTGTTTCGATCAGCCAACCAATTAAATTCAATCGTGTAATCATGCACTGCTTTTTACCCCTGCCTGCAATTCTGATAGACATGAAAAAGATGTTGCCCATAATCTTGGGGTAAAAATCTGTCCATCATTAATTGTTTCATTCTGCACCAGGCTCCTACAAAATCCTTTCTCTGCCATTGTCTTTTGGCCTGCAATGGATCCCACCAAATTGCAGCACCACTCTTCAATTTATAAGCAACCATTTTACTTGTTTCGATTCAGGCACATCCATCATATTTAAAAATATCTCGACTTCAGAAATCCAATTTAAAAATTCCTCAATAGGAAGATTACTACCAAAAGAGGGCAGATCCACCTTCAGACGATAGTTGTCGAACCAGTGATTCTGTCTCTGTCGGCCTCCTCTCGGTATGGCTTCAACTTCGTCTTCAGATCCGGATAGCTCGCTGTCAGAAATATGATGGGGTTGGCGTTTGACAACGATTTGATTTTCAATGGATTGGTGTCTGGCAAATCCCTCGATGCGATCTTGATGAAGGTCAAGGGGGCGGCATTGGGCATCTCTCATCACGCGATTCCCATTAACTGTCCTTGCTCCTTGATCGATATTGATAGTCAATAACTGCACCGCATCACGGATCCCAGCTATGGAATCACGGAGTTTCGTGATCTATATTTGCTGATTTGTCACCATCTCTCGAAGATCAGAAAACCCACGAGCAACGTCAATAGGTGTGTCATCCTACTTGTTGAGTGCCATCGATCTAGGCAAATGTCCAAAATAGGTTGCACAAAATAAGATCCATATCTTTGATTAACTATGTCTTTATTTCTTTTGTTTAGACTTTGCACGGTCCAATTGCTCTAGAAATATCTCGGATACTTGTTCTACATCATTCCATTATAGCCTATGGATTATGTGGGCAATAGGAAGTACGAGTTTGGGGATGAAAAATCGAGTTTGAGGTGACTTACTGTTATGTAGACGAAGAATAAGAAAGTCATTTTTATTAATAAAAAGTTGCGTATGATAGGGATGGGGATAATATAAATTTATAAAAGTTATTTTTTTAAAAAAAGTTTCTATAAAATAATTAACAAATTAGATTCATCTAATAATAGTATTATTTTTAAATTATTATATTTTAATAAAATAATTTAATTTTTAATCTTAGAAATCTTTGTAAAATAAATAAATTCGAATATAAAAAATATATTATTTTAATTTAATACACTATTTTAATATATTATATAATTTTTTATTAAAATAAAAAATCCAATTACTTTAGTAATTGAAATTTATTAAACAAGACTTGCAAATTCAACATCAAATAAAAGTTCATATAATTCTCTCTCCTTATATTTTAAAAATTACTTTATTAATAATTATTACAATAATAATAAATAAAGTTAATATATAAATATAAAAAATATCATAATCATAGCATAATGTGCGGGCTTTTAATCTAATCTTAATTAATGTTATAACCTTTGGATTAGTAGTTGTAAATTTTTAAATTAAGAAAATGATTAATGATATTTTTAATTACAAGTCTATTTATTTTTTTGAAAAAATGAAATATTTAATTCTTAATAAAACAAGATAGAAATAAATGCATTCAAATCTAAAAAAGAATAACCTGATGAAGTAATTTACCACACCAACTGTATAAGAGCATTTTCGGGACTAGTCTCTCACAAAGACCTCGATTGTTTCATCGTGTAACTTATCAAGATTAGAATCTAACTCACGACTTGCTTACATCATGCAAGCCTTACCTCTAAATTATTTGGTCACGGCCTAGGATGTAGCACTGGATCTTTTGATTAGCAAGAACTTAGACTTTAAACCTAATCATAATACAAAATAAGTATGTCAATTATGAAAGTAATTCGATAATTTAAATAAAGAAGTATTTATTGCCGTGTTATTAACGGGAAACTTCATCGTTATTTTTTCTTATTCTTTCCACACGCTACAGAACCCAGTACATAAGCGCAATTCGATACATCGAGGTTCGAAGGCATAAGAAGGAAAGAACGATTCGATTGATTTATTTAATATCTATCAACCAATCCTTCAGTATAAGGCACTCCCGTGGATCCCAGCCATTCTCCTCCTTGAATGAGTTCTCTCACTGTGAAATTCATGGCCTCAGCCGGGTCAGTAATGATATGAAAACGGGGCCAATCTACTCTTCCGCTTGTATCCGCACCAGGCCATCTGTTCCTAAATTCTCCATAATAACATGTATTGAGTGCAAAATCTCCACTCCAGCGATGCCATCCAGCAGGATCGATGATCACCAATGTACGATTGCATCACTACTGAAGATGTTTTATTATTCTGTTTGTTAAATAAGTCCTAGTCTTTGGTGACATCTTTTAGTCTGAATTATTCCAGGTTTATGTAGCCATTTAGCCACAGTTTTAGCTAAAGTGGACTGTTTTTTCGATTTTCTGTTATGTTTTGATTGGTTATCTATAAAACTCAAGTCATTCAAATCCAGTCTGTTGTGTACTTGTTCTTAAGTTTCATACTAGATCAAAGTTCTCAACAACTACTACTCTAGCGTACTCTCTCCATGGCCGGCCGAAGAAGGTCGGGAATGAACTTACGACTTGTTTAAGATCTTCAGTTGGCAGAAGGAAGCAGTCATGAATTGAAGTTCCGGAGTTCTGATTTGGGTCAGTCCGACTTTGTGCTGTGATCATGTTCTTCTGTTTTTCCATGGGCAGTCTTGCGAAAATATAGCTGTGCTGTATTACTACCGCTGCATCGCCAAGGATGAAATCAACAGTTCCCATGATGATGGAATCCTGTAGAATTGTCTGAGAGAATGAAGGTAGAGAGTGTCCTGATACCCTGCAAATAGGCAGCGGTTTATGACAGATTGATCGGCTCCTACTCGAAGAGCAACTGCTGGATGTTTCTCTGGCCCGGCTGTGTTTTCTATGCGAACGTCTTGAAGTATGAATCCATCACCTACGGCAGCTGCAAAAGAAAAACAAGATTTCCCAAATGCATGAAATATATTGTTATGCAAGAATCCTAAAACAAATTCACCCCATTTCTCATTACACAATGGTGTGTTTCCTGCAATCCTTAAATGGAATTTGCCTATAATTGAGGAAGAGAAGGATCCCATGATAGATGTTCTCAGTTCAATACATTAATCACTTAGTCAAGCCATAAAAGAAAGCTGATCAAGTCATAAAATGGGGTCTTGTGAAATTAATTCATAGTCCCCAAGCCAGCTTTTGAGATGAGAAAAGAGAAAACAGAGGAAGTAAAAGAACATGCATTTCACCGCACCATACCAAGAGTTGCAGATCTGAAGGTTGTTGTGCCATCTACAGCATTGAGGCTACCAGTGATAATGGTTGACTTTA
>JAOXNR010042218.1:0-19638 GCA_028571225.1 Parsonsia alboflavescens | reverse complement strand
GAAGTAGAATCCAAGTAAACTACTAAAGCTAAGTATTGTTTTCCTAATCAAACTAGGAAATAAAAAAATAAAAAAATAAGGAAGAAAACAATAAAAAAATAAAACAAGTTTCTAAATAAAATTCCATCTAATAAAAGAAGTAAAATTATTGAACAATCCTGATCTTGCTCGTCTACTCGTACTGCGTCAATAAGGGACCATTTTTAGAAGGCAACCACGAGCTCTCATTCTTGAAGAATAAGTCTTTGTAAGTACATTTTCTTCCATGAATTCTTTCTTCATTGAAATCCCCCGTGAATGTCATCCTTAATGATTCCATTATTGACTCTTGGTATCCATCAAGTAGTAATATTAGAAAAAAAAGAAAAGAAATTATTTTAATATTCATAATAATCTGTCCGAAATTTGGATATAAAAGTATGTATAAAAAATATTTTGCCCACGATAACTAGATTGATGAGTTATAAATAAAATGATTAAAAGAAAATAAAGGACGAGATGTCAAACTTGATGTCTGAGTGAGTTTTGATTTAAATCACGTGCAGTAGTAATGGATTTGTCAATCATTTTATCGGTTTGTGACGAAAACAGGATAGCTGATATAATATAATAATAATAGTAATAATAATCTATATATTATTAAAAGAAAGATAGGTGTGTTGTAGCTTGACAAGTGTCAAGTAATGGTTGGGTTTGTAAATTAAAAATATGAAAAAATAGTAGGAAAAAAAAAGTGAAAGAAAAGGGCTTCTATTGTGATAGTTAAAAAAATGGAGTAAAAGAGAAGGGAAAAGTTTCTAACTTTTAGGTCAATGCATTCAACACTCGTTGGACCCACATCATTTTACTGAACAATTAACTGTAAATGGAATTTAAAAATAAAAATAAAAAAAACTTTCCCAATCGCTGAAACACTTCATGGGCCTACACTATTTAAAATAATTAATTGTAAAATTACAAAAACTAAGATAAGTTTAACTAAATAAATATTTATGGATCTTTGATGTTGCAATTCTTGATAACAATTTATAGCTTTGTGGTTTAATGTGCATACTCAAAGTATATTCTAAATTCTTGATGATCTTGTTTGACATGTACTTCATTGTGATTCCTAAGAAAAATGAGTTTGTGCTTTTTGAGAATCAATCTTTGTTGAGAAATTGTCATGAAACATGTCATGTTGAGGAGTTTGCTTTAGTTGAAGTTGTGAAGCTTCATGATCTTGATAACAACATGAATGTATGGATTTTATTTCTTCTTATGATTCTTAGATTCAACGCTCATGAGATCCATGATGACATGCCTAGGAGAGGTTCTTTATGTGCTCTCAAATGTTTCAAACATGATAAATTCTTTGAGTTGTTGAATATTGAGAATCATGAAGTTGAATTTGTGAGATATGATAGTAATAGAATTTTGGATATCTTGTTTCGAAAGCAAGTGTTAGGACTACATATGAAAAAGAAGCCTATGCTCATTGGTGAATACTTGTTGAATTCTTGTGAAAGAGTATGTCAATGTCATGATGAGAATTTAATCTTTAATGATGTTGAAAGGCTTAATGTTGATGAAAAACAATGTGATGACCATGAGCATAATCTCTATTTGGCATGTTTGGTTCAACTACATGATAATATGATTTATGTTTTGTGCCATGAATAGAGAGATATTTTACGAATTTGGAAGATTATAAAAAATCCTCTGTTTTTAAAAGAGTATAATATGATCCATCTTGATGAATTAATAACTTCTAGCATATGTGAATGGTATTTTCTTATTCATGATGATTTTGATGGAGGGCATGTAAATAATACTTTTGCAAAAAAAAAAAAAAAATTTGTATTATTCAAACTTGTGTTTTTTTTTTTTTCTAAAAAAAAAAAATCTTTTAAATTTATGATTAAATACATTGACATAATATTATTTATATAAGTGTTACATAATTTATTAATGTTTATATTATATAAGAATCCATGTACATAATTTTTTATATTAGGCCAAATTTAATTGTTTTCCAATAAATTTTATAGGTTTATCTACCTTACTTTTTAAAAGATAGTGACAATAATATACATCTTTAATCTAAGACAAACTTTGTTAGTCTATTCATGTAGGTCCAAACATTAGAAGATAACTCTAGGATGTTTTCATGGATTTCAACGACTAACAAGTCATACATAGACTCCTTAGGCATAAACAAAGCATTATCTCTAATCAAAGAATTAATATGTTTGAAGAATTGATCATATATAACTTGTTTAGAAACATTAAGCATATAGTCAAAAGCATGCTCTTTCACAATTGATTCCCTAACAAGCTTAGGATCTAGCATGTCATTCAGAAAGCTCTTAGAGACATTCAAATTTCTTCCACATGCTTCATTCACAATTCTACAATCATATTTTGGCATACATGATTCCCTAACAAGTTCAAAATTCATAAAATCTACACAAGACTGCAAGAAGTAGAAGACATGCTTCCTTTAATCAAGGGATCACTATGCTCAAGAATTCCAACACTAGCACCTTGCTTATAAACATTTTCACAATCATACTTAGCCATAGAAATTGACTTTTCATGCTCAACTTTCCACTAAGTATCACCAAGTGTAGAGATAAGAGTGTACCACTTTAACATAACACTTATCTCCAAGTTGTCCTTGCCTTCCTTCAACTTATTGAGGCCGTCAAAAACTTGAAATTTTGACACAAGAACACTAGAAAAAGAGTGTTCAATATTGGAAATGGGTATTGAAATCTCCTTGTTCATCTTGAAGATCAAAGTACTCTCATTTTCTCTCTCTTTCTCATAAGCATTTTCATTTTCTTCACTCAAATCTTTTCTTTCAATGACACTCATTTCTTTTTCAATTACAATCTCATTTTTCACCTCTCTTTGAATCTCAAAATCTTTTTCAGTCTCATGCTCTACTTTTTCTATTCTCTTTTGTTATTTTTCTCTCTCATTTTTCATAATGGGAACCTCTTCTTTCACCTCATGGGACTCTCCTCCATCATTTTTCACAAGAGAAATCTTTAAGTGTCATATGTTGAGCTTAAAATTTAACAAGTGTCATATGATCATTTTCTCCCTTAACTTCACAAGAGAAATCTAGAACTTGCTCATTGCCAAAAATTTCTTGAAGACCCATTTCAAATTTAGCTTCATTCGTAATTGAGGTGTCTTTATTTTTAGGCTCTAGCCTCTCCCATGTTTTGTAATGAGAAGTTTGATACCCATATTCATTGCACTTAGTTGATGAAAAAGTGGCATGACTTGAGCTTTCATAAAATCTTCCATTTGATGACTTCCTTTTCTCCAAGTTTCTTTCAACTTGGATGGCCATTTGCACCAATTCCTCAAGATCAACAAAAATGTGTGGTTCTACTCTGTCTATAATCTCCTTTCTTAACCCCTTGAGAAATATAGCCATTGAAGCTTCTTTATCCTTTTTAATGTTAGTTCCCTCCATGGCTAACTCCATTTGTTTTAAGTAGTCCCCAACATTCTTGGAACCTTGAGTAGAAGCTAAGATCTATCCCTCCTTGGCCCTTCTCAACTTCAAAGTCATAATAGTCATCATCTTCATTATAACTCATATGCTCATGTCTCCTTCTAGAGTGATTCACTTGTGATCTCCTTCTTCTAACTAATCCAGAGGGCATATACTCCTTAGAAGAACTATCATCTCCCCTTCCTCCTTGTTGCACTAGTTTTCTAGGAGTTTTAGATTGAAGATCATCTACCCTTCGTTCAAAGTTTTCAACTCTAGAGTTCAAGTCCGTTCCCATCTCCTTCATGTTGCTTGAGATTTCACTTGTTATTCGTTTCATTCTTTCCATGAAAGTGTTCCACAAGTATTCATGTCATTCCCTTCATGAAGATGCTCCTCTTGTCATGTTGTAAATACAAGAAAGAAAACACAAAAACATAGAATTTGTATATGTCCTCACCAATTACTCATGTTTGTCACTGAATTTTACTTTTTCTCACTCAATTGAGCTCGTCCCTTATCTCTTTTTTCCACTCTAGCTCCTTTTTCAAGTTCTTCAACAACTCACAAGAACAATGCAAATCACTTAGGTAAGAATACCAAATGATCCACACCATCCAATTCATTGATCAATTGATGATCACCAAAAAAGGACCAAGAGAATAAAGTTTCAAAGAAATAAGGTAAATCAATTCAATGCAAATGAACAAACATTTGGAATCCAAAGAAATTTTCAAAGAGGCATTTTATCAAACACATCAAGGACAAAGATTGTGACCTCAAATTTGCATATGTAATTCAATAGTACAAAGCCTTTGATATCAAATTGGCATAAACAATAGGCAATTCAATCTCAATTCATCAACAACTCAATCTCTACTCAACAATAGTTCGATAGCAAAAGAGATTTCAACTTGAATTCAACAAACCCAAAGATTTTTCACTCTTTTTTTGGCACTTATGTGCAGAATTTTTTTGATGCTCTGTTTTTTAGCTTTTGATCTTTCTTTTTTTGGATTTTTTCTTTTGTAGAGATAGAGGATAGAAGTAGAAACACCAATCACATAGAATTAGCCCTTATTTTGGGCCTTATTCTTAATTCCCACAATCACATAGAGATCACAAGAGAAGAACTAAAATAAAGGTAAAGATCAAAACACAAATCACATAGGATCATAAGATTTCAAAGGAAAAGGTATGATCTTAACACTTGAAATAAGAAAGAAAGTAAAGATAGGCAAACCTTTGATGACAACCTGGCTCTGATACCAAAATATGATGTGATTTCCTGAAGGTTGAAGGTTTTAGGGTTCATACCTTCAAAGAAAACAATCAAACAAAAGAATAAGGATTCATCAAAGGTTCAAGGGAAATTAGATGGACCTTTGTTCATAATTTAACAACAACCAATCTATTGATTTGGTAGATAATTCAATACCTCACTCTAAAGTGATTGAATGTCCTAAATGAAGTGGCTCAAGAACCCTAAAAGGAACTCTCAAGAACACTCACGAAAGATCATATTTGATCTTTAAAAACTCATCACTCAAAGTTTTTACATGTATGTGGGTTGTTCGTGAAAAGACAAGATAAGGAGAATTTACACTAGAAAGACTTAGAATAACCTAAAAATTTCATGCTAGGGGTGTAAATACTAAACTATCCTTGATACAAAGTCCAAAAGACAAAAAGAAATCATAAAAATTCCTCAAAATGCATCAACAGGTTGGGATGGTAAAGGGCCATTCGGGGCCAGATGGAGGACCGGAAGGCATTTGGAAAGCCTCCTATTCTTGATTTGTGCTGAGCCGACGCTAGATAGATCTTGGTCAGGCATCGAATCCCCCTTCTTCCAAACTTCCATGCCTCTTCTTTCATCCTTTGTTCCTGCTTTGTGTTGACTTCAATTTGCACTCTTTGTGGACTTGAACTAAGGTCTTTTAGGCACATTTCCAAGCCTTCAAACTCTTCAAATGAGCCTTCCACTTCGATCATAATCCACGGCTCTTCAACTTGGTCTTCATCTACAAGTTTAACTTTATGAAACATGACTTCATCTTCAAGTTGATCTTCCTTGATTTGCTTCAATGCTATCCTTTCCTTCTTGAACCTTGAATCATATTCTAGTATTTGAAATACAAGTCTTTATAAAGGAACTTCATTGCATAAAGCTTGTGGCCATGTAGGACATCACATGAGAGACCATCTTTAGAAGGCAACCATCTTAATCTTGAAGAGTAGGTCTATATAAGTACATTTTCTTCCATGAATTCTTTTTTCATTGAAATCCTCCATGAATTTCATCCCTAATGATTCCATTATTGATTTGATTGATTCTTATTATCCATCAAGTCGTAATATTATAAGAAAAGAAAAGAAATTATTTTAGTGTTTGTAGTAATTTGTCTGAAATTTGGATATAAAAGTATGTATAGAAAATAATTTGCCCAATATAACTAGATAATGAGTTATAAATAAAATGATTAAAATAAAATAAAGAAAGAGATGTCAAACTTGATGTCTGTGTGAGTTTTGATTTAAATCACTTGCAGTAGTAATGGATTTGTCAAACATTTTATCGGTTTGTGAAGGAAACAGAACAACTGACATAATATTATTATTATAATAATAATCTATATATTATTAAAAGAAAGATAGGTTTGCTACAATTTGACAAGTGGCAAGTGGTGATTGGGTTTGTAAAATTAAAAATACGAAAAAATGATAGGGAAAAAAAAAAGGAAAGAAAAGGGCTTCTATTGTGATGGTTAAGAAATGGAGTTAAAAAAAAGGAAAAGTTTCTAACTTTCAGGTTAATGCATTCAATGCCCGTAGGATCCATATCATTTTAAAAAACGATTAACTATAAATGGGATTTTAAAAAAACAAACAAACAAAAAAAAAACTTCTAGTCGTTGAAACACTTCATAGGCCTACACTTTTTTTAATAATTAATTGTAAAATTACATAAACTAAGATAAGTTTAAAGAAATAAATATTTATTAAATTAAAGATGTATATTAGTGTCACTATCTTTTAAAAAGTAAGGTATATAAACCTATAAAACTTACTGGAAAACAATTAAATTTGACCTGTACATGGATTGTTATGTAATTAAACATTAATAAATTATGTAATGCTTATATAAATAATATTATGTCAATGTGTTTCATAAATTTAAAAGGTTTTTTTTTTTTTAAGAAAAAAAACACAAGTTTGAATAATACAAAATTTTTTGCAAAAGTATTATTTCATTTTTTGAATATTTAAAAAGATACATGAATTTAGATAAGTAATATATTTCACATTATTATATTTTTATAAATGAATTTTAATTATATACCTTTTAATATTATTCATTTTTAATTAATACAATGACCGACAACTTTCTACACATTTGCTTAGGTACTTACTCTAATAATTATTATAATAATAATAGTTCATGTGATTAGAAGAGTAAAACCACCATGTAATCTCGAAATTCGAATTTTAAAATTACGAAATTTGATCAATCAACTCTCAGTAAGCAAGCATGATCAGATAAATGTATAAAAGAGTGTATGGTGATGAAATAAGTAATTATTGGAACCAATAAATGATCTGATTTGATTTACAAAAAGGAAACAAACCCATCACAGGTCGAAGCCTTTTTCTTTTTCTTTTTCATTTTTTTTCTTAACATCCTAGCCACTTTTACCTCGACATTCCACTTGTCCAATAAACTTCTGATTTACGTGCTCTCCACTCCACCCACTGGGGTGTCCGCAAAGAGACATCACAGGTCTAAGCTTCATCATACAACAGCAGCAAAGAAAAAATACTTAGATTTTAGTTTAGAAAATTTTTATGAATTTCGAAATTTTCTCTTTTTTTTCCACAAACACAATTAAAGTGTATCTCAATACTCACCTTAACAATTCTTGAGTAAATATCAAATTCCTCTTGAAAAACCTCAAGCCCTAAAAGAAGAATCAAATTTTTAGTTAATACAAACAATTCCACAATAAGTACCAATCTCACAAGAGAGACGATCCTTACCCCAACAATCCAACTCCAGCAATGCTCAAGTCTGGTTCCCAACTACCTCCTCTCTCAGCTCTTCTCCTATCGTATAGACGTAAAGTAACTAATGTAAGAAAACCTATTTTCTTATTAAACAAAATAAATGGTAATTGAGTTTTTAATAAATTAAATAGCTATGCCTTCCCCAATAGGTTATAGTCCAATCATTAATAAATAAAAGTAAAATAAAATAGAAAGGGCCAGTAATTAGGGTTGGGTCACTACATTCTACCCTCCTAACAAAAAGTTTTGTCCTCGAAACTTAGCATACCTTGATCAAAAAGATGTAGATAACTTCTTCTCATCTCTTCCTCAAGTTCCCAATTGGTTTCTTTTGGTGTACAATTAGACCATTGAACCCTAACATACGGAATTGTTCTTCTTCTTACAACTTGATCCTTACGGTCCACGATCCTTAAAGGAACTTCTTCATACGACAAGTCTTCTCGTACTCTCAAAGGCTCCACATCTAAAATATGGCTAGATGATACATGAAAAACATTATGGACTCGAGACAAAGTTAGGCGTAAAGCCAACCTGTAAGCCAAAACTCCAACGTGATCCAAGATCTCGAATGGTCCAATAAATCTTGGAGCTAATTTCCCACTTCGGCCGAAACAAATAACTCCCTTACTTGGGAAAATGCAAAGATATACCTTCTCTCTTGGAAGGTATCTGCCTAACTTTTTTGTCGATCTTTAGCTACTTTCAATATTTGTTGAATCAAAGGTAACTTTCTCCAATGTAACCTATACTAATTCTGGACCAGTAATTTGATTTTCTTCAATGTTTTCCCAACACACTTGCATCCATAGAGAGCTTCTTAAGGAGCCATCCCAAACTTGCTTGATAATTGTTGCTGAAAGAGAACTATACAAGCGTCAAATATTCAAACCAACTGCCTTTAAAATCCATTATGCAAGCCCCAAGCATATCCTCCAAAGTTTGAATTGTTCTTTCCAACTGTCCATCAGTTTACAAGTAAAAAGCTGTGTTAAGGATTACAGTTGTTGTCACACCTCGGACCCTCGGCCCAAAACTCGACTACGGGCCTAGCTACACCGCGGCTAACTACTTGTCATCCATCCTCAGCATGCCAAAATGGATATCCCAAGTTGGCAATGGATGTTTAGGCCCATTCTTATTAATACATCCATGACTATAAATATCTCCGATGTGGGATGGGGTGTCACATTCACCCCCTCTTAAATACCTAGCATCCCCTCTAGGCCCATACCCATAGGTTAGCCCAAAACTATGCTCTAATCCCATCATGCCCCAGACCCTTGCACTTGAAACCCGACTATAAGCTTGACAGCACCCATGACCAACTACTTGGCATTCGTCCTCGCCATGCAAAAACAGATATCCCAAGTTGACAATGGATACTTAGGCCCATTCTTATCAATACATCTATGACTTTACATATTCTTGATATGGGACGAGGTGTCACGGTTGCACCCATTGCTTGATTAAAACTCTTCCAAAATTGAGAGATGAATTAGGAGTCCCTATCAGACACTATGCTCACCGGAACTCCATGCAATCTCACAATAGTGTTCATATATTACTTTATCAACTTATCCATAGAAGCTATGACCTTTATCGATATAAAGTGTACAGACTTAGTTAATTAATCAATGACAACCTAAATGACATCTCTTTTAGTCCTAGTCTTAGGTAACCCTACCACTTCCATATAGGTCATGGTGATCAAGCTCCAAAGGTAAATTCGGGTATTATAACAAGATCAAGAGCAGCCAAGATAAGACAAGCATTGATGCTATTTGTTCAAAGAAGAGAAGAACTACTTGACTTTGAAGCAAACATGGAGAGGATGTCCACGGATGAAGAAGAGCAATCAAAGAAGTTGTTCAATGTGTACACATTTGATAATTCATTTGAGGAATTACAAGGCTTGGAAAATGACCTAAGAGACCTAAGTTTATGTCTAAGAAGTCAGCAAGAAGATGGAAAGGCAAAGCATGACTTCTTGGACTGAAGAAGGAAACCAAGCTGTCCCACACCTAGATGGACAGAAACTGGCTCTAGTTGTAGACTCTTGCCATGTACCAAAGTATTGGGTGTCCAGTCCTGGCTCTGACACACCAACTGGCACTAGATGCAAGCCGGATCACTTTTCACACTTAGTCGATTTGATGCTTTCTTTTGGTTTCTCATATTATTTTTATTAGTTATTACGAGTACTTTGGTCTTATGACCTTATGGACGAATTGTTTAGGTTATTTTGAGGTAGAACTATAAATAACTCCTCATTTGTAATTTGAATTAAACATTATTCTACAAACAAATTTCAATTTGAGAGAATCCTTTGAGATTAAACTTGTCATTTCTTGAATGTTCTTGTAAGACTCTTCTAGGGTTCTTAGTCTAACTCTTAGAGTTTCAATGCTTGGCTAGGGTAATTGAATTGAATTGAAAAATTCAAACCATTAGATCTTATTGGAAGACATTGGGGTCAATGGTATATAGCTTGAACCTCTTAGTGAAGTCCTTGGATTTGGTTTTCAATGTAATTTGTCTTTGATTGGTTGATGAATGAAGATTTCCATAATTGAGGATCACATCATCGTTTTCGTATGAGAGTTTAGGTTTATTCATCAAGAGGTTTGCCTATCTTAATTGCTTTCATTGTTAGTGTATAGATCTTAATTGTCTCATTGAAAATCTAAGAATGATGAATGTTTTGTGTTTGTTCCTTTTACATTAATCGTACTTCTTCTCTTGTGATCCATTGTAATTATGTGAATTGTGCCTAAGACCAATTCAATTTGTTTGGTGATTCTACTTCTTCTACCATCTCTACAAAAACAAAATACAAAAAAAAAAAAAGGGAAGTGATATGCTTGATCATGCCTTGTGAAAGTAAATTCTATGTGATATGTTGATCAAATTGATGGGTAGAGATTGAATTGTGATCATTTGTATAGAATTACCTACTTGTCTATTGAAAATTTGTTATTGGGGCACTTTATCACATTGAAAATTGATTGAAATTTGTATCACAACTCTTTGACCTCAAGGGATTTGACAAATTTTCTATAATCTATTTTCCTTGAATTCTAAGTGTTTGATCAAGTGTCCTGTGTTTATTGACCATCTTCTTTGAAATTCTTATCACTTTGAATCTTATATGTTGAAAAATATGGACTACTTGCTTTGAGTTCTAGATATTTGATTTGATCCTCTTATTTTGTTAATTTTCTACTTTTGGAGTTGCATTAAGAATGTGCAAAAGAGTCAAAAGTGGAAAAAGGTGAAATGGGGTGAGCACATTAGAGCGAGAAAAATCCATTTCATGTGTGATACATGAGTGACTTGTGAGGATATATATTTCCTTGGTTTTTGTGACTTCAATTTGTAGGTACAATCATGACAAGAAAAGGATCTACTTCATCGAATCCACAAAACATGGGAGAGGATAATGCCATATTGTCTTCTCTTAGGGATATGATGCAACAACTGTCACATGATATGGGAGTAATGAGAAAAGATCTTTGTTCAAGGATTGATAGAGTCAAAGAAAGAGTGAATGCTTTTGAGAAACCTCCTGCTCAAGTATTGAGAAATCCATTCCATCAAAGAGGTCAAGGAAGGGGAGGCCAAATGCCAAGAACCCAACCAAGAGGAAGGGTACTCCAAGCCTAATTTGAGGAAGTCCTTAATGGAGAAGAAGAGTTTTGGGAACAATAAGAGGAAGAAGAGTACCATGAGCCAAGGAGAAGGGATGTTAGTTTGGGATCCATTAAACTAACTATTCCACCCTTCAAAAGAGGAAATGATCTGGAAGCTTCTCTTACTTGGGAAAGCAAGGTGGAACATGTATTTGATTATTATGACTATTCGGAAGCAAAAAAGGTTAAGTTGGCTCTTGTTGAATTTTCAGATTATGCCTTAACTTGGTCCGAGCAAATGGTGATCAACATGAGAAGAGCCAACCTACCACCTATAGCAACATGAAATGAGTTCAAGGAAGTCATGAGGCATCAATTTGTTCCAACTTACTACCAAAGGGAACTCTATCAAAAGCTCCAAACTCTACATCGAGGCTCCAAAAGTGTAGATGAACACTACAAGGAGATGGAGATAGCCATGATGAGGGTCAACATTATGGAAGATAAAGAGGTTACTATGGCCTAATTTCTTTGTGGATTGAATAAAGACATAGTGGATAGAGTTGAAATTTGCCAATTCCGTCACCTATGAGATGGGGTCAATATAGCCATGAAGATTGAGAAACAATTGAAGCATAAAAGAAGCTCTTATGGAAAGCCTTATAGTTCATCCAACTATGGGGAGTTCATCATCCAAACTGATGTGATCTCAACAATTGAAAGGAATTCCTCATTCAAGTCAATCAAAGACACACCCAATTTGAGATCAACCTAAAACTTCATTAAGAGGTTCAATCTAGTTACCATTAACCATGATTGTCTTCCAATATGATCAATTAGTTTGAATTTCTTCAATTCAATTACCCTAACCAAGTATTGAACAACTCAAGAGTTAGACTAAGACAAATAGAAGATTTTTTAGAAGACACTCAAGGAAAGCAGAGTTTAATCCATGAGGATTCTCTCAAATTGAAATAAGATGTTTGTAGATAAGTTTTTTCTAACTATTACAAAGAGATTATTTATAGACTAAGATGTAAAAAGCAATAATCTATGCCCTACATTGGTCAAAGGACTTTAAAACCCTCTTAATGACCAAAAGGAATGAAGTAAAGTTAATAAATATCTAGAAAACATTGCATTAAATGAGCATCGGGAAAGGGGAGTCCAGCACCAGCTTGTTCTTTTGAAGCACCGGACAAGAGAGCCAAATTGCTACTGGAATTGAGGGAAATTGGCACACGATCCAACGTACCCATTCAGCGCTGAAAGGGATTGTAGCACCACGCCCTGCTACTGTAGCGTCACTTTCTACTGTCATTTGATGCGCTCTTGAGCTTTCTCCATGCCCAAACTTGCCCCATTACTCCAAAATCATTCCTAAGCTTCCTAACATGATTTCCAAGGCTCCCAAGGGCTTGTTCTTCACCTAAACACTTCTCAGCGTCCTTTATAATCTCATGAACAGTCATTAAGTTGAAATCCTTCCTTTATTGCTCATCAACATCAATTGACATCTCTTCGATCTTAGCATCAACATCAAGTTGTTCTTCTTTATTTTGCATCAATGTCAACATTGCTATTTTCATCTTCAAGGTTTCATTCTTATACTTGAAGTATAAGTCTTTATATGCTTGAATCAACTTCTTCATCTTGTAACTTTTCAATCCATTCATCGAATTTCCACTTGAAACTTCATCTTCTTTAGAATTGAACTTGAATCTTCAAATCTCCTCATATGGTAGCTTCCGTGAGTTCTCCAATGTCTTGATAACTCCTTGATATCCATCACAAACCTTCAAACACTTGGCCTAAGAAGGAGATGGTGGCACCTAAAGTTCAACCAAAAAGAGAAAGCGTTCAAGACTAAGTATCAAGAGAACAAGGGGGCCCAAGGAGACAGAGGAAAGGTACATTTGTAACCTTTCAAAACTAGAGATGTCAAGTGCCATAAATATCAAGGTTTTGGGCAATATGCAAACCATTGTAAAAACAAAAAGAATATCATCATGAACAATAGAGACATGATGGAATCGACAAGTGAGGATGACAAGGAAGGAATTCTGGGTGAAGAAGAAAGGCATGAAGATGAATTCAATCCTAATGAAGGTGATTATGAGCAAATGTACATGAGTAGTAGAGTACTTAGTACTCAAGCTAGTGAAGAAGAGGACTTGCAAAGGGAGAATTTGTTCCATTCAAGATGCTTGATACAAGGACATTTGTATAATGTCATTGTGGATAGTACATTACAAAATTGTTCATTACAAATATGTACTTCTGATAACTTACGATCTATTTTTAACCTATGGGCTGAAGTAGAATATAGTCTAGTAGAAGTCTTTTCATAATATCTAGTTTTTATTAAACCTTCTTTTAAACAATTTTGATATGCTCCTAAATCTAGTTGATGCAGCGGAATATACAAGAGAAACTAGTTAGCTTACTAGTCCAAACGAGAAAACGTTCAAATCCTCGAACGACCTTGAGTCCACAAGGAAAGAGAGAGAAACTCTAAAATATTATTGATAATTGATTGAATGAATAGCCCTTAGGCATACATCCTTATTTATACTAGTAGAAGGTTTTGTATTCCTAATCAGATTAGGAAATAAAAACCAAATAAACTACTAAAGCTAATTAAACTAGGAAATAAAAAACAAGTAAACTATTAAAACTTCCTAATCAAACTAGGAAATTATTTCTTTTGCTTAGATTTGGCACGGTCCAATTGTTCCAGAAATATCTCGGACACTTGTTCTACATCAGTCCCCCCTTCTTTGAAAGAGCTCGACCTCGAGTTCAAATTAGGATAGAACGGTTCCGTGGCATAATACTCATACAAATCACTAACATTGAACACCTTGGAGATCTTCATAGAATCTGGCCAATCGATCACATACGCATTATCCCCAATTTTCTGCACCACCTTGTAAGGACCATACTTCTTGGGCTGCAACTTGTTGTAGGTTCCAACGGGAAATCTCTCCTTGCACAAAAACACCATAATTTGATCACCTTCCTTGAACAATTTGACTCACCTCCGCTTGTCAGCTACCTTCTTATTCCTTACAGTAGTCTCAACCAATTTCTGCTTCACATGTTCTTGAACCTCTTGCTTCTGTTTTGTTATCGCGTAAGCTGCCACATTAACCTTAGTCCATCGCAGCACTTGTACCAAGTCCACAACATGCCTCGACAGAGTCACATAAACCAAAGAGAAAGGTGATTTTCCCGTGGCACTGTGAACAACACTGTTGAAAGCAAACTCGGCTTGCTGCAAAGCAAGATCCCACTGTTTCAGCTTCTCCCCACTAATACTGCAAATCAAGTTCCCCAAGCTCCTATTCGTCACTTCAGTTTGTTCGTCAGTTTGAGGATGTGCAGTTGAACTTCTTTGAAGCATTGTACCAAACAACTTCCACAAAGTGTTCCAAAAGTGGCTCATGAACCTACATCAATAGATCTGGGCACCCCATGCAATCCAACCACCTCACGAAAGAACAATCGTGCCACCTTAGAGGCATTAGCTGTCTTCTTGCAAGCAATGAAGTGCACCATTTTGGAAAACCTGTCTACCACAACAAACACAGAATCCATTCCTTGCGAAGTACGAGGCAATCCTAGCATAAAATCCATAGACAAGTCCTCCCAAACAAAGTTAGGAACAGGTAAAGGAGTATAAAGACCAGTATTTTGAACCTGACCTTTTGAAACCTGGCAGATATGGCATCTTCATACAAGATTCCCTACATCTCACTTCATTTGGGGCCAGAAATACCTTTCTTCCAAACTCACCACAGTCTTGTAACGTCCTAAGTGTCCACTTAACCTTCCACCATGAAGGTATCAGATTAGGCTTTCCCTTGAGGAAGTCTTGGGAATGCAGAGACGATTACCCCGAAATAAGAACCCATCAGTGATATGAAACTCCCCAATAGGCCACCTCTGATCACAAACCTCCCATATTTCATTGAAATCCTCATCGTCCAGGTATAACTTCTTCCAGTATTCGAAGGCCACAATCTCGTGGGCTAAGGTCATCAATAAGTGAGCACATCGGCTTAGAGCATCAGCCACTCGATTAGTAGCCCCAGACTTATGCAGAATAGTGAAAGGAAATTTCTACAGATAAGTAGTCCATCGTACATGCATACTAGCCAGTTTCTTCTGATTGTTGACAAACTTCAAGGCTTGGTGGTCTGTGTACAATACAAACTCCCTTTGAATCAGATAATGCTCCTAATGCATGAGAGCATGAACAACAAAATAAAACTCTTGGTCGTAGGTGCTCCACTTCTACCTTGCCTCATTTAGCTTCTCACTAAAGAATGCCACTGGTCTCTTTTCTTGGGACAACACAATTCCAATACCAATGCCACTAGCATCACATTCAACTTCAAAAATTTTGTCAAAGCTAGGTAAAGCTAAGACTAGTGCAGTACTCAGTTTCTCCTTCACCAAAGCAAAGCTCTTCTCTTGCTTGTCTTCCCACATGAACTTGCCCTTCTTCAAATACTCTGTGATTGGAGCCATAATAGTGCTGAAGTTTCGAATAAAACGTCGATAAAAGGTAGCTAAGCCATGGAAACTCCAAACTTTTGTCACACTTTTCAGAGTATGTCAGTCTCGTATGGCTCAAACCTTATCCTCATCCACATGTATGCCTTCAGAACTCACCACATAGCCAAGAAATAATAAGCTACGAGTCAAGAAACTGCACTTCTTAAGTTGAATGTACAACTTGTTTTCTTGCAAAACAACCAAAACTTCGCGTACATAATCCATATGTTCTTCCTCTGTTTTGCTGTAGATAAGGATGTCGTCCAAATAAACAACGACAAACTTTAAAATGAATGGTCGCAAGACTTGAGTCATCACCCTCAAGAATGTACTTGGAGCATTAGAAAGCCCGAATGGCATGACAAGCCACTCATAAAGGCCATCCTTGGTCTTGAACACAGTTTTTCACTCGTCCCCAAGTCGAGTCCGAATCTAATGGTATCCACTTTGTAGATCAATCTTGGAGAGCCACTTCAACCCATCCAGCATGTCCAGCATATCGTCAAATCGCGGTATGGGAAACCTATATTTCACTGTGATTTTGTTGATAGCATAACCATCCACGCACATTCACCAACTTCCATCCTTTTTTTGTGGTAATAAGACTGGAACACCGCATGGACTTAGACTTTCTCAAATATGTCCCTTCTTCAACAGCTCTTCCATTTTTTCCCTTAGAATTTCACTCTCCTTCAGACTCATTCGGTAGTGTGGTAGATTAGGCAAGCTCGTCCCAGGCACCAGATCAATCCAACGTTGAATGTCCCTCATGGGAGGGAGCTCATTAGGCATGTCGTCAGTGACTAACTCATTGAACTCCTCCAACAAAAGCTATATCTTTGATGGCACCAAAATATCAGCCACCTCTGTTTTATCCTATACTACTAATGCCTTCACAACCATGGCATAAACCTGCTTGGACTCCTTGAAATCTCTTACAAACTCACCCTCGCAACTAGCAACAGTTAGAAATGATGATCCCTCTTCTTGAGGCAGTCTTACAGACTCCTTTCACCCAATAGGTCCCATAACAATTTTATAACCTTGCCAATTAAAATGATAGACATTTTCACTCCCCTATATATCACATCTACATCATACTGCCACGGCCTTCCCAATAAGACATGGCTAGCATCCATATCAATGATATCACAAGTAATAGTAGATCTATAAAATTTCCCAATTGAAAGAGGAAGCTTATAGATTTCTGTTACCTTTACCGCGGGTTCCTTCTTGATCCAGCCGATGCTATAAGGAGCAGGATGAGGTTCCGTTGGCAACTTTAGATGCTCCACCAACCGTCTCGTGACAAAATTTTCACAACTTCCACTATCTACAATCAAGTCACAAACTTTTTTTGTTAATTGAGAAATTTGATCGAAATATGTTATGGCGTTGGGTGTTGTCTTCCATCTTTGATGCGAATAGCAATCGTTGCACCACGCAATTCACCCTCTCTCCTTCCTCCTCAGCAAAATCAACCCCTTCGTATTCCCCTTGCCAATCCTCCACAAACCCCTCGGTCTCATTGCCTTCTTCCCTCACTAAGTGTAGATTTCGATCAGGGTATTCATTGGATTGATGACCCGATTTACCACACCTGAAGCACTTGCCCAACGTGGGCCTAGTATATGGGTTGGGAAGCTTAGGGGTGGTTTCGTTGGTGCCACTTGCTTGAGCACCCCCTCCAGCCCTTGGTCCCTCAGTAGTTGTGTTCTTCATCTGAACGGTAGGAACTGCAGCTTGGGTGGCTTTTCCTTTTTCTTGAGCCGAGCTAGACGGCTCATTGGCACCTCGACTGTACCCAGAATAAGTCGGCTTTAGCTCCTTCTGCTCCACCTTCAATGCCATATTATGGGCTTCATCCACGTCCCATAATATCTGCAATCCAATATGATCTCGAATAGAGGGTCGCAACCTATTGAGATATCTAGCAACTCGCAGCCCTTCTGACTCATTCAGATTATTGCGATCAGCCAACCGATTAAATTCAGCCGTGTAATCATACACGGTTCTTGACCCCTGCCTGCAATTTTGATAGGCATGAAATAGATGTTGCTCATAATATTGGGGTAAAAATCTGTTCATTAGTAATTGTTTCATTCTGCCCCAGGTTCGCACAACATCCTTTCCCTGCCTTCGTCTTTTAGCCTGCAATTGATCCCACCAAACTGCAGCAGCACTCTTCAATTGATAAGCAACCATTTTTACTTGTTTCGATTCAAGCACATCCATCATATTTAAAAATCTGTCGACTTCAGAGATCCAATCTAAAACTTCCTCAATAGGAAGATTACAGCTAAAAGAGGGCAGATCCACCTTTAGACGGTAGTCGTCGAACCATTGATTCTGCCTCTTTTGACCTCCTCTTAGTATGGCTTCAACCTCTTCTTCAAATCCCGATAGCTAGCTGTCAGAAACATGATGGGGCTGGCGTCTAACAGCAATTTGATTTTCAACGGGTTGGCGTCGGGCAAATCCCTCAACGCAATCCCGATAAAGGTCAAGGGGGTGGCGTCGGGCAACTCCCATAGTGCGATTCCCATTAACCCTCCCTGCTTCTTGGTCAATGTTGATGGTCAGTAATTGCACAGCATCATGGATCTTGGTTATGGAATCACGGAGTTCCATAATTTGTGCTTGTTGATTCGTCACCATCTCCCGAAGATCAGAAAATCCACGAGCAACGTCAATGGGTGTGTCATCCCCCTTGTTAAGTGTCATCGATCCAGGCAAAACCTATCTCTGATACCACTTGACGCGGCAGAATATATACACGAGAGACTAGTTAGCGTACTAGTCCAAACGAGAAAACATTCAAATCCTTGAACAACCTTGAGTCCACAAGGAAAGAGAGAGAAACTCTAAAATATTATTGATAATTGATTGAATGAATAGCAATTCGGCATACATCCTTATTTATACTAGTAGAAGTTTTTGTATTCCTAATCAGATTAGAAAATAAAAACCAAGTAAACTACAAAAGTTAAGTACTTTATTCCTAATCAAATTAGGAAATAAAAACCAAATAAACTACTAAAGTTAATTAAACTAGGAAATAAAAATCAAGTAAACTATTAAAACTTCCTTATCAAACTAGGAAATTATTTCTTTTTTTTAGATTTGGTAAGGTCCAATTGCTCCAGAAATATCTCGGACACTTGTTCTACATCACTAGTAAAGCAATTTTTTTAATGAAAATTCTATTATTTTAATTACTATTGGAATATACCAGTTTTGAAATCTAGTACTACTAATTGTTTCTATATATTTTGAATTATCTTCATTTTCTACTTCTTTAGAAGTTTGAGTTTCTTCTAATGGTAAATCAAATTTTGAGAATTTGGGTTTTATCTATTCTTCATTTAAATTGCTAATATCTTCTGATTGTATTTTGTCAGCTTCTTTCAGTAACTTAATTTCTTCCTTTATTTGATTTATTTCTGTTTTTAGATCTTCTATAGATTTTTTTTTTTTTGTTTAGACTTAAATTTATCAAATACTTCTTTCACATTATAAGGTTCTATATTTTGGTTTTGAATATTGTTATTTAATAATGAATCTTTAAGTTTAGACAAATATTCCTTAACATAACTTTTGTTAGAACCATATATTTAAACTATCTAAAGATGATGAAGATTTATTAAGAGAAATAATTAGAAGGATAGACAAAATAGATTTAGAACAAAAAGCTAAGACTAGCACAAGCGGAACAAAAATTCAAACAATTAACTCTGAAATAGGTTTTGTAGAAAGACTAGGCCAATCAATTAGACCTTCAAAAAAGGTACCCAGATTTAGAAGATTCGATATGTAGAATTCTAGAAACTATTACCCTAGACCTTCATTCCTAGACATGCAATTTTAAGAAAGACATCTAGTAAC
>JAOXNR010042197.1:0-19649 GCA_028571225.1 Parsonsia alboflavescens | reverse complement strand
TTTTTATGCATTTTGAATTTTCAAACAAAGGAATTGAAATTCTAAAGAATATTGATGGAATGAAATTCCTATTTCCTTCTACCAAGGATGCGGTAACCGAAAACACATTCATCTTCCCACATGATGTACATCAACGTTACTATTTTCACTAGGGATGGTAATGGAGCATGTTAAGGTAGGTTTTTGAAAATTCAGACCTATCTTGTCTTTTCTAGAGTCACGTTGTCCTGATCAGTGATTTTGATCCGTCCTACTTATCATAGATGGGTTAATTTGGCTTGTTTTTGTTGATCCTGACCCGACCTGTTCGAAATATTTATAAAAAAAATGCTAAATCCAAATTAATACTATACAATAAAAATTATAATTATTTCCTAATTAAATCCCTTACCTTACTATCAGCTATCGGTCATCAGCCAAACAAATATAGAAGTTCTAAAATTTCCTACCATAAAGAACTATGGCTCAATACAAATAATAAAGAAAATAATATACCATACCAAAAAAGAATCAGCTTCTAAGTCAATCTTTGTATTTCATTGTCTCCTTCTTAAACCCGGCATACTCTTCAACCTCATGTCGTAGCTTTGAAAGCTCAGATACAATAGCATCTGATCGCAAATCCATCAATTTTGTTCCTGGGAGCACCATATAAGCAAAAGGTTTACCAAAAATATAGAAGTTCTAAGAAAGAAGCCATTGTTATAACTATGAATATGAGACAAATTTTTGGAACCTTGAGTCTCAGCCTTGATCTTCAGAGCCGACTTCAAAGAATTCAACAACCTTACTAATTATTTTTTGTCTCTTTATTCTAATATAGATAATATATAAGTTATCTCATAATTCTTTATATTTTTAATAATTTTACACTCTATTTAACATATTTTTTCTCACTCATTGTGAGAAAAAGAAAAGAAGGAAAAACAATGAAAAGTGTATATCAACTATTTACAATTTACTCATAATACCTGATTATAAACTTTATTTTCATATACTTATATACATAGTTAATTAATTTATCTTTATTTTTATCCAACCACCGCATCTACTGGAGAATCAGGTCTCTCTCTCTCTTACCTGAAAGACAGGTAAAATAATCCTTCTACATTTATTCCAAAAAAAAAAAAAACTAGTTTACGAGTTTAGTATACTGACAGCAACTCCTGTCTTCTTCTCGATCATCTTCTTGGGTACCAATAACTAGGAATGTTGATTTCTTTGCACAGAATTCAGAAGACTCCAATTCTTGACTTATTCTGTTTCATAAGTGTCCAAATTCAAGAAGATACCCTTTTTTTTTCCCCTTTTTCTGCTCAATTTATAATAATCATTTGCAGGTGTAAAGTTCAAAAGCTGAAGCTGAAGTCTTTTTGTAGCCCAGAACTGAAATGGCTTTAATGGAGGGTATTCTTGATGTTCAAGCACTTCCTTGGGGTACCGCTGTTGTTGTTGATGGTCCTGCTGTGGCAATCGGTGGTCTGATGTTGTGGTTCATTAAGGCGTACGTGAATGATCATCAGAGGAGGAGATCTTTCAACCTCCCTCCTGTACCTGGTAACTTCCTTTGATGGTCACTTTTTCTGTTGATATGCTGTTCTTGGACTGGTGCTTTAGAACTGATTAGGAATTGCTTCATTTGGTGCAGAGGTAGCAGGAGGACTCCCTGTGATTGGGAATCTGCTACAGTTGAAAGAGAAGAAGCCCCATAAAACTTTCACCAAATGGGCTGAGGTGTATGGAACCATCTACTCCGTCAAAACTGGTTCCAACAAAATCGTTGTGCTCAACTCGAATGAACTTGCCAATTAGGTATCTCTTTTTCTTTTATCTGTTAACCAACCAATAAACAATTGTAGAATTCGGTGCCCTGATCATTTCTTCATTGTCATGGTTCAAAAAATGAGGTTTTAGGGGATCCCCCGATTATCTAGTACACTTGAGTGAATCTCCATGCTCACCTGTGTTTTGTGTATCAAATTGGAGCTTATCTATCAATTTTATTTTAGGATTGGGATGAAAATGTTCTGAAACACATATCAACTGATTGAATCCATTATTTTGTTCAATATTCAGAAATCTGTTCTGTTGTGTACTCAAAAGGTATCATATCAGATGTTAAAAGAATTTTTGAAGCTTAGAGTTGAGTATAATCTCAACCATATATTATTATCGATGATCAAAGTGACCCTTTGTGGAGAATTATACGGAGGGAACCAAATCATGACAGGTTTACTTCCTCTTAGGTGGTCAAGAGGCTTCCATGTTATCAAACACTATCTGTCTGATCTTGAATTATTTCCCAGTAAGAACAAATTTTGAGTAGTGCTGTTCAGTGTTTTTTAGACCGGATTAGACGATCGAACCGATCAAATAGGTTTAAAAGAGGGTATTGAATCGCTTTTTTATCAAAATCGTTCTTTAAATGAAAAATCGGGATGGATCAACCGGTTGGATTGATGAATCGGGCGATCTAATATTGAACCAATCGATTTTTTCAAAAATCCAAATTGGGGCCAAATTTGTCTAAATTTCAACAACAAAAAAAATTAAACATAATTTAATATTAAATCATTCTTCAATTAAATTATAAATTTAGTCATTTAGTTATTTTAAAATCAACAAATTTACTCAAAATATACCTCATTATTAAATATTAATAAATAAATAAAATATCTTATAATTCTCAAGCTTTATCCATATTAAAAATTATCATTTTTTAAATCCCGATAAGATAGAACTTATGATTATTAATTATAAAAAACTGTTAATATCATATCTATAAATTTAACATCAATATTATTGAATTATGAAATTATTATATCTTATATTATTGAAAATAAAAAAAATATTAATAAGAAAAATAATTTTTATTTTTTTATATAATATTATCGGTTTAATTATGATTGAACCATTAAATTGTGAACCGATAACTTTTTCGATTCGATATTCGATCCGATTTTTAAAACATTAGTGTTGGTCAAGGAGACGGCAATTTGGTTTTCCTTATCCGCACAAATCTTTCATTTTCATTTTTAACTTTGATTACTCTCAATTGTAGCTTTTCGTCGGAAAATGGTATACCAGTAGGCATTCTTATAAAACGGAAATGCTATAGAGTGTTACGAAGCACACTTTATAGAATGCTTCAGTTAAATCTCTAACCATCAAACTTTACCGTCAATTGTCTTATATTTTTTAGGGTTTAATTTATTAAAAAATATTTCAAAAAAAAAATTTTTATAGAAGAATTTATTTTTTTAATTGTTTTTAGCTTATTTGGTCCGCATGTTTTGACCAAATTATAATATGATCCTACAAATTTTTTTCAACGTTATGATCCCTTAATATATATTATGGGCAATCATTATGGTCCCTCGACATATTTTAGATAGTCATTTTGGTCCAAACTATCATTTTTTTATAACAAAAAACTCTTTAGAACTAATCATTTTACTGGTATGAGATAACTTTTCAGGGGCAAAATTGTCCATCTCATCCTTGCTACTCAAAATCCAACCAAGCCAAGGGTTGTAAATGAATTTTGGTTGGTTTGTTAATCCAATTCATCTAATTTTTATTTTTAAATTTTAAAAAGGGGGATTAGTTAGATTTTGAGCGGTAAGGATGATATTGACAATTTTTCTCTTAAAATGTTATCCTATACGGATAAATGACTAATTATGACTAGTGTTTTGTTGGAAAATAGTAATTGGGACCATAATGGTTGAAAAAAAAAAATTTGTGGGATCATATGTGGGATCAAATAGGCTAAAAGCCTTTTTTTAAAATAATTGATCATTAACTTTGATTGTTAGAGACTCAACTTTAGCACTTTATAAGGCGTAGTACTCTATCTCTATATAGTATGTTCCGTAATACTCTATAACATTACCCTCTTACAGCATATCTTCTTCTTCTGGTGCTACTAAAATTACTTTAACCTGGAAAATCTTGCAGCTTGAGGCATCCTGAAATTCATACATCCACTTTGGCCTAACGTGTTCAGAGGCCTGCTAATGTGCATATAGATGTTTTGCCAATTGCAAAGTTAGATGGCTCAGGGATTGACCGAACTGAATTCTCTTGGCTTGTTTTCAGGCTATGGTGACACGATATGCATCCATTTCGTCAAGAAAGCTATCCAATGCTTTAAAGATCCTCACTGATGATAAAAGCATTGTTGCAATTAGGATTATGATGAGTTCTACAAGACAGCTAAACAGCACATTCTCTCAAGTGCTTTAGGATCCAATGCTCAGGTTTTTGCTCCATGAATTCCTCTGTTATTCTTTAATGGATGAATTACTGATATAATCATCTTGTCTAAGTGATCCTTATCTCCATGTTGATTTCAGAAACGACATCGTGTCCACAGAGACGTGTTATTGGAGAACACTATTGAGCAATTGCATGCTTCTCTGAATATGAATCCCCTTGAACCTGTAAATCTAAGGAAACCTTTCCAGTCTGAACTATTTGGATTAGGCCTTAAACAGGTAAGTAATATTTTTGCAATAAGTGATCTTCATACTCAGATTAAGATTTTGATATTTGTAAAAGATTTTGAGGCACCTATGTTTTTCCAGGCTCTAGGAGAGGATATTGACTCAGTCTATGTGGAGGAATTCGGGAAGACCTTTCCAAGAGAGGAGATATTTAAGGTGTTAGTGACTGATCAAATGGAAGGTTCAATTGAGGTGGACTGGAGAGATTTCTTTCCATATTTAAAATGGATTCTTAATAAACGCTTTGAGAAGAGACTTGAGAACATGCATATACACAAAGAAGCAGTTATGAAGGCCCTGATTAAGCAACAGAAGAAGCGTTTTGATTCAGGACAGGTAAGCTGGAACTTGTCTAATCATAAAACTATGATTATGGATAATTTAGCTGTCCAAACTCTTGACTGATGTACTTATTTTGACCTACCTTGATGTCATTGCAGGAGTTAAACTGTTATCTTGATCACTTATTATCTGAAGCAAAATCATTCACAGAGAAACAGATATTAATGTTGGTTTGGGAGCAAATTATTGGAACAGCAGACACTACTATGGTAACTACAGAATGGGCCATGTACGAAATTGCAAAAGATCCAGAAAGACGGGTTATAAACTGCTTACCACCTTTCCTACATTTTCCCTACTTCACTTAGTCAATCTTAGTTTTAACTGCTCATATCCAAATAATGGCACAGGCCCGTCTGTATCGTGATATTGTTAACGTTTGTGGGACAAAGAAGGTTACCGAGGAGAACCAGTGTAAGCTCCCATATTTGTCTGCTATATTTCATGAAACTTTGAGAAGTCATACTCCGGTGCCTATAGCTCCTCTCAGATATGTGCACGAAGATACACAATTGGGAGGTTACTATGCTCCTGCTGGAAGTGAGGTTATCACTTTTCCCTGATCTCTTCTTATACATTTGCTATTCTTTGACACACTTTCTTCTCTAGACTAAATTGAACTCTGGATGATTTTGCCTAGATTGCTGTAAACATATATGGCTGTAACATGGAAAAGAATGCTTGGGATAGCCCCGAAGAGTGGAAACCGGAGAGGTTTCGTGATGGCAAATATGATCAAGCAGATCTGCACAAGGCCATGGCTTTCGGAGGAGGGAAGAGGGTTTGCGCTGGTTCTCTTCAGGCCATGACGGTTTCTTGCATGACTACTGCAAGGTTAGTTCAGGAGTTTGAATGAGGGTTATCAGAGGGAGAGAAAGAGGATGTTTCTACTCTTGGGCTTACAAACCAAAACCTCATCCCTTGCTGGCAATGATAAGGCCAAGAAATTAATGGGCTGTGGCTGTGCCAATTATCTTAGTCATGAGAGAAAGTAAGCACGTCACAGAGGTAAACATTAATGTGCTAGAGATTTAGACTATCTCTAAACAGTGTTGAACAAATTCTACCAAAAGATTGGCCATGTTATAACTTATAATGTGGTACTTTTCATGTTACAATTTTTCTCTTACTTTTTGTTTTTTATTTTCCTATTTTCACCCCGTTTCCGCCATTAATTCTTTCCTATTGTCCTCCACATCAAGTACTAAACTATGAAATAGAGACATCTTTGGACCATAAAAATACGCACTAGGCCCAAATAAGTTAATTGTGTGCTTGATAGAACCGTACGCATAAATTAAACAAACCGTGCAAAATGAATAAATATATAGGAGATGATTGGGGTGCAAGTTGGAAAGAGGAGGAATTGAGGCAAATCAAGGGCAGGGTGAAAGAAACTTTTCTCCAATTCCATCTTAGTGAAATCTAATCCCCATTCATCATTATAGGAATTTTTAGCAGCCAACAAAGAAAATTTTGGAAGAAATTTTGAGTGTTTTGTTAAAAATGGTTGATGGGATCAAAACGGCTTCTCGTAATTTGTCGATTGATTATAATGGTTGGAAAAAAAAATATGAGATTATATTATAATTTAGCACAAATATATGAAACTAATAGGTTAAAAGTCCTTTTATTAATATGATTGGTAATGGAGCACACGAGCTAATTAGTGTAATGTCAATTTAATAAATTAAGAAGGTTATTGGTATAAATTTAAAATATGAACATTTCAAAATACTAAAGACATTTGAGGGAAAAAGAAGTAGATACATTTAATTTTGAATTGAGAAAGCTAAACCTTCTTATAATACATAAAGTGCTTCTAAATTAGGACAAAGCATATTTCCTATACATTATTTTGATATTACTTTAACAAAAAATTAAATATTTTATTTTAACTTAATAAAAAAAATTAATGTGAATATTTGAATTTAATAAAGTTATTATCTTGATAATGTAATTATTGATGAGACTAAACTTTAATGGAATATCAATTCCTTATTAATTTTTAGCAAGATTTTAAATAGAAATATATTTATTTAAAAATATTATATATATATATATATATTAAATATTTATATAGTTCTATACATCTTAAAATGGAATAAAATCTTTAATTCAATGCTAAGATGATTATCATTATTATTATTATTATTTGGATACTAATAAGGAAAAGGTAAATATCACATAGGGAAAAAAAAGTAAATATTTGGTACATTCAATGACAAAGATATAAAGACTAACCGAGCGTTGGGTTTATTGGAGTGGAATTGACAGGGAATAGAATAAATGGGGAGTGGAATTGAATTTTTTAAAACTTATTCCTTTATTTGTTGGATGGAATAAAAAAAATATTGAAGATTCTAAAATTAATATTACTATATTTGGTGATTTGAATCGATATGAAATGAGAATGATTAAGAATTGAAAGACTAAGTTTTTAGACTAATATATTCTTATGTATATTTATTTTATTTCAATATTATACATTTTTTAACAAGACAAATATATTTAGAAATAAGAATTTTTATGCATTTTGAATAATCAAACAAAGGAATTGAAATTCTAAAGAATAATGATGGGATGAAATTCCTATTTCCTTCAACCAAGCCTGCGGTAACCGAAAACGCGTTCAACTTCCCGCATGGGTATACTATACGCTAACATCATTACATATTGAAAACTTTAATTTGATATATTACACGAACAGCTTAATAATGAATGGTCATGGATATGGAACGTCGATACTGTTCATCAGTCTAATATTATTTATTACACAAAGAAGCTCCCAAAGTTCCAAATTACAAATTCAGAAATCAGGCATGACAAAATTTCTGAAGACCTTCAATGAATACTGAATTCGATTTAACCAAGAAGCACTGAAAGTCAACGATTGCTTAGAAATAATTTATATGGAAGCATGCTACCACGGGCTAAAACTAGGAACGACGTCCGACTCTCTGTTTGACTCCAGATGTGATGTCAAGTGCTGCTTTGGCGCTGGATCACCATTTTCTCAATCAAACGTGTTCTTCATTTTTAAGTCCTTTCCATTGAATCTTTGAGGGCTAATTAATATGGATTTGTCAAAATTAAGAGATTTTTTTAAAATAAAATTTTATTTATAATTTTAATTAGACTAAAATTATGATTAGAGAAAAATGAAAGAGACAATGATAATATGGTAAAAATTTATATATATATATATATATATCATTGTAAAAATATTTATATATGTTTATATATATATGTGATAAATTAATAATAATGACTATATTTAGTGAAAAATAAAATAAATTCAAATGACTTATAAAAATGGATCAAAGGAGTATTGAGTTAAGAGTGGATTTTTTTTAGTCATATTTTTAAAAGTTGGGCTGGAAAAATTATAGGCCAAAATTTTGAACCTAGACTGGGTAGGACCTTAAGACTTTAAAAAAAGAAAAAGTTCAATAAATTTCTTTTTATTTTTTTCTTTGTTTTTTATTTATTTGCCAATTGAAAGGTTGAGATTGAAAATATGACTTGTATATTTCAGGTCGTTGGTTCGATTCGATCTCACTGCATACTTTAATTTTTATGAGTTATAAATTCTAAAAAAAAAATTGATGTGTTTAAGAATTGACTCGAACACTACTCGATAAAATTAAAAAATAAAAAATGAAAAATTGTCTACTTGTACTGAAACTATCATGCGAGTTTATAATTCAAAATTAAGTCTTCCCTTACGAAAATGGTCTGGGCTTCATAGTCAAACCCATTAATGATTTTACTTTTGTATTGGACCTATATACGCCCGAGAAATTGAGATCATTCTATAAATTCTACCTAAAAATATATCTTACTAATTATTTTTTGTCTCCTTATTCTAATATAGAGAATATATAAGTTATCTTATAATTCTTTATATTTTTAATAATTTTACACTCTATTTAATATATTTTTTCTCATTGTGAGACAAAAAATGGGGAAAGTAGTAAAAAGTACACATTAGTTATTCATAATTCATTTATAATATCTATAAATTTTGTTTTCATTTATTTATATACATAATTAATTTACATATCAATATTTTTTTACCTCACAAATAATACCTCTCTGTTTCACTCGAAATACTAGTTCTTATTGTATATCGATAAAATAATCATACTGCATCTATTCAAATCGAAAAATAACTAGTTTAGGATACTGGCAGCAACTCCTTTCTTCTCCATCAGCTTCTTGGGTATCAATAACAAAGTACGTTGACTTCATTGCACAGAATTTAGAAAACTCCAATTATTGACTTTTTCTGTTTCATAAGTGTCCAAGTTCAAGAAGATACCCTTTTTTTTTTTTTTTTCCTTTCTGTTTTTGTCTTTCTGCTCACTTTATAATCATCATTTGCAGGTGTAAAGTTCAAAAGCTGAATTCTTTTTGTAGCCCAGAACTGAAATGGCTTTAATGGAAGGTATTCTTGATGTTCAAGCACTTCCTTGGGGTAACGCTGTTGCTGTTGGTAGTCCTGCTGTGGCAATCGGGGGTCTGAAGTTGTGGCTCATTAAGGCGTACGTGAATGATCATCAGAGGAGGAGATCTTTCACCCTGCCTAAGGTACCTGGTAACTTCCTTTGATGGTCACTTTCTGTTGATTTACTGTTCTTGGACTGGTGTTTTAGAACTGATTAGGAATTGCTTGATTTGGTGCAGAGGTTTCATGGGGACTCCCTGTGATTGGGAATATGCTTCAGTTGAAAGAGAAGAACCCCCATGAAACTTTTTCCAAATGGGCTGAGGTTTATGGACCCATCTACTCTATCAAAACTGGTTCCAACAAAAGAGTTGTGCCCAACTCCAATGAACTAGCCAAGGAGGTATCACTTTTTCTTTTATCTGTTACTCAACCAATAAACAATTGTAGAATTCGTTGCCCTGATCATTTCTTCATTGTCATGGTTCCATAAAATGAGGTTTTAGGGGATCCCCCGATTATCTAGTACACTTGAGTGAATCTCCATGCTTACCAGTGTGTTTTTGTATCAAATGGGAGCTTATGTTTCCATTTTATTTTTCGGATTGGGATGAAAATGTTCTAAAACGCATATCAACTGATTGAATCCATTATTTTGTGTAATATTCAGAAATCTGTTCTGTTGCGTACTAAAAAGGTATCATATCATATGGTAAAAGAATTTTTGAAGCTTACAGTTGAGGATAATCTGAACCATATATTATTATTGATGATGACAGTGACCCTTTATGGAGAATTCTATGGAGAGAACCAATCATGACAGGTTTACTTCCTCTTAGGTGGTCAAGAGACTTCCATGTTATCAAACACTATTTGTCTGATCTAGAATTATTTCCCAGTAAGAACAAATTTTGAGTAGTGCTGTTCAAGGAGACGGCAATATGGTTTTCCTCATCCTCACAAATCTTTCATTTTAATTTTTCAGTTTGATTACTCTCAAATGTAGCTTTTCTACGGAAAATGGTATACCAGTAGGTATTCTGACGGAATATCTTCTTCTTCTGGTGCTACTAAATTTACTTTAACCTGGAAAATCTTGCAGCTTGAGGCATCCTGAAATTCATGCATCCACTTTGGCCTAACATGTTCAGAGGCCTAACAATGTGCATATAAATGTTTTGCCAATTGCAAAGTTAGATGGCTCAGGGATTGACTGAACTGAATTCTCTTGGCTTGTTTTCAGGCTTTGGTGACCAGATATGCATCCATTTCGTCAAGAAAGCTATCCAATGCTTTAAAGATCATCACTGATGATAAAAGCATAGTTTCAATGAGTGATTATGATGAGTTCTACAAGGCAGCTAAACAGCACATTCTTTCGAGTGCTTTAGGATCCAATGCTCAGGTTTTTGCTCCAAGAATTCCTCTGTTATTCTCTAATTGATGAAATTGTTGATATAATCATCTTTTCTAAGTGATCCTTATCTCCATGTTGATTTCAGAAACGACATCGTGTCCACAGAGACTTGCTATTGGAGAACACTATTGAACAATCACATGCTTCTCTGAATATGAATCCCCTTGAACCCATAAATCTTAGGAAACCTTTCCAGTCTGAACTATTTGGAATAGGCCTTAAACAGGTAAGTAATATTTTTGCAATAAGTGATCTTCATACTCAGATTTGGATTTTGATATTTGTAAAAGATTTTGAGGCACCTATGTTTTTCCAGGCTCTTGGAGTGGATATAGACTCTACGTGGAGGAATTTGATGCGGTTATTGTCCAAAAGAGTGAGTTTAGTTAAGGGTTTTTGATGACTAGGTAGTTGATTTGGTTCTTTTGGTGAAAACAAAAACAATAGAATAGGAAAACTGGATAAAAACCGTAGGCAATAAAGGTAAACTGGAAATTAAACAATGTGAATGAACAGTAATCATGATGAACAGTAATGGTGATGAACAATAAAAACAATAAAAACTGATAAATAATACCAAATGAAGGAAAAACTAACAATATGCCACCTGTAGACACTCTAGGTCAGCTGAACTAGGAGAAAACTAGAAGGAATAAAATAAACTCTCAAGGAATCTCTTGTCTTCACCACCTTAGAATAATCCCTAATTGCCCTTTTTATACTGAATAGTCAACATTGAACAATTAGGGTTTGACCGGCCCGTGGAGTAAACTAGACTGGGCCTCAGTGTAGTGAACCTGTCAAGTGCGGTCGACCCCAGTGTGGCAGACCTCAACCTAGACCTGGACCTGGACCTGAACCTTGAAGTGTTGCCTTCTTTGGACTTGGACCGTATGCGCGTTGAAGGTGGTCCGGATACTCCTGTATTATCCTCTCTTGGTTGGGAAGAATTTGCCCTCAAATCTTCAAAACCCACATCCTCCATGAATGGCTACAATTCTCCCAATTTGAAAGTAGCAGAAACCCCTCCAAACTCTTCTTGAATATCAACACGGTAAGCATTTTCTCCAATGCGACTAAGTACCTCAAATGGCCCCTCTGATCGTGGCGCTAATTTGCTCTTCCGCTTTGATGGGAATCTCTAATTCCGTATGTGTACCCATACTAAGTCGCCAGGTTGATAAACAACAGGCTTGCTATGCTTATTGGCCTTAGCTTTGTAAGCCTCGTTAGCCTTCTCGATTTGCTGCCGGACGTCACCATGTAGTTTCCTCAGGAACATTGCCTTCTTATAAGCATCTCGACTTACGAATACATCCATGGGTAAAGAATTAAATCCAAAAGAGTTAAAGGATTTAAACCACACACTACCTCAAAAGGAGTCCAAGTGGTTGTGGCATTAGGAGACCTGTTATAAGCAAACTCGGCAAATGGTAGCTTCAGATCCTAATCCTTCAAATTCTTGCTAACCAAGGTCCGGAAAATGGTGCCCAAGGTCCAGTTGGTAACCTTGGTCTGTCTGTCTATTTGTGGATGATGCAAGGTGCTAAATAGTAGCTTAGTACCAAGTTTTCCCCACAAAATCCTCCAAAAATGACCCAAGAACTTGGAGTCCCCATCCGACACAGTAGTCCTGGGCAAACCATGTATATGCAAAATATCTCGGAAAAACAAATCAGCAGCATGACTAGCATCATCGGTTTTATGGCATGGAGTAAAATGAGACATCTTGGAAAACCGATCAACAACTACCATTATAGAATCAAAACCCCTTGTTGTCTTAGGCAATGCAACAATGAAATCCATATTCACATATTCCCAAGGCTGTAACGGCATTGGTAGAGGAGTATACATCCCAAGACGGAAATGACTTTTAGCACGCGAACAAGTGCCACGACGAGAGATCAATGCTTGCACATCCGATTGCATTCTTGGCCAATAGAAATGCTCTCTCAACATCTCCACGGTCTTGTGGATGCCAAAATGACCTGCAAGTCCTCCACTATGCACCTCCCTTACGAGCAACTCTCGGAAACGACCTCCAGGAACACATAGCTGATTTCCTTTAAAGAGGAAACCATCATGCAACACATAGTCCCCCTTAGCCCTTGTCTTGCAATCAGCTATGATACTAGACATCTCATCATCAGTAGCATAACAAGCCTTCATCAATTCAAAACCCAAAACCCGAGCATCAATAATAGATAGAATCATGTATTTTCTAGACAATGCATCTGCCACCACATTAAATGCTCCCGGTTTGTACTGCGATACAAAGGTGAAAGATTTCAAGAACTCAACCTACTTAGCATGACGTGGATTCAAGGTGTGTTGTCCGTTGAGGAACTTTAAGGTCATGTGATCTGAATGCAACAAAAACTATCGTGGTCTCAAATAGTGACTCCAATGTGCCAAAGCCCTCACAATGGCATAAAATTCCTTGTCGTGGGTGGAGTAATTCTTCCTCATGTTAGTCAGCTTCTCGCTAAAATAAGCTATGGGCTGTTTGTCCTGCATCAACACAGTGCCAATCCCAACTCCACTAGCGTCACACTCAACCTCAAACACCTTGTTGAAGTCAGGTAGAGCTAGAATAAGTGCACTGCAAAGTTGCTGTTTGAACTCATCAAAAACCTTGTGGACTGAATTTAGTCCATGAAAAACGACCTGCCTTCATGCATTCGGTGAGGGGTGCCATGATAGTGCTAAAACCAGCAATGAACCTCCTGTAGAAAGAAGCTACACCATGGAAACTGAGTACGTTCGTAATTGATTTTGGAGTAGGCCAATTCCGAATGGCTTCAACCTTACCCTCGTCAACACTAATGCCGTCTTGGGAAACAACATACCCAAGGAATACTACTCTCGGCAATAGGAACTCGCACTTCTCCTTCTTGCTAAAAAGCTTGAATTTCCTCAGCAAGTAAAAAACAAACCTCAAGTGCTGCAAATGATCATTAGTAGTTTTGCTGTAGATAAGAATATCGTCAAAATAGACTATGACAAATTTATCTATGCAAGGTCGGAGAACCTCATGCATCAGCCTCATGAAGGTACTCGGGGCATTGGACAGGCAGAAAGGCATGACCATCCAGACCATCCACTCATAAAGGCCTCCCTTGATCTTGAAGGCAGTCTTCCACTCATCCCCCGCTTTCATGCGAATCTGGTGATAGCCACTTCTCAAGTCGACCTTGGAGAACACCATGGAGCCATGTAACTCATCAAGCCTCGGAATAGGATACCGATATTTGATGGTGATGTTGTTGATAGCCCTGCTGTCAACACACATTCTGAACGTACCATCCTTTTTAGAAACCAATAAAGCCGGCACATAACAAAGACTCATACTCTCTCTCACAAAACTTTGCTTGACCAACTCATCAACCTGCCGCTGCAACTCCTTAGCACCCTCAGGGTTGGTTCGATAGGCTGGTTTATTTGGAAGGGATGTCCCTGGGATCAGATATATTTGGTGCTTTATTCCCCTGATAGGAGGTAGTCCATAAGGTAGTTCACAAGGGAACACATTGGAAAATTCGGCTAGGAGAGACACAACCAATGGGTTTGGTGTTTTCTCTTCCTTACCGTGGTCACTTTCCACCATGAATAAGACAAAAATAGGTTTTTGTTTATTTATGGCTCTCTCCACATGGTCCACAAATAGATTCTTTGGTTTAGGTTTGTCGGCTATGGAATGTTGTATTTGGGATAGGCTTAGAGGTGAAAGGGTAATGGAGCGATCAAGCATCTTAAAGGTGTGAGTGTTCTTCCGACCATCATGTTTCATAACCCTATTATACTGCCATGGTCTCCCAAGCAATACATGGCATGCCTCTATGGGAATAATATCACATAATACATCATCCAAATACTACTTCCCAATAGACAAAGAAACTAATACCTGTTGGTCCACTTGAATCTCGCTTCTTGAACTAAGCCAATGTAGTTTGTGACGGGTTGGATGTGCCGTAGTAGGTAGTTGCAATTTTTGGACCAAGGTAACTGAAGCCACATTAGTACAGCTACCTCCATCAATAATCAAGGAACAAATCTTACCCATAACAGTGCAGCGGGTGTGAAAGATAGTTTCACGCTGCTCATCTTTTATCTCAGACTTGGAGAACAGGGTCCTGCGGATAACCAGCAGGTCACCCTCATCATCAACGGGCAAGCTGGGGTGCTTAGTTCAGTGGGAAAGGTGGTGTTGGGTTATAAGGAGTGTAGGCTGGTCGGTGAGGTGGTGGAGGTGTAGGGTAGATATATGGCTGGTAAATAGGTGGCAGTTGTGATGTATTTTGGTAGGGAGTATTTTGATTATATGGTGGCTGATATGTATAGTTTGGAAAAAATGGTTGTGACGAGGAAGAAGCTTGGTTATGGTTTGATGATACGGGAGTATCCGGAAAAAATGGTTATAGTATTTTGATGATACAGGAGTATCCGGACCACCTTCAGCGCACACACGGTCCAAGTCCAAAGAAGGTAGCACTTCGAGGTCAAAGTCGAGGTCTAGGTCCAGGTCCAGGTCAAGGTTGAGGCCGAGGTCGAGGTCTACCACACCGGGGTCGGCCGCACTTGACAAGTCCACTACACCGAGGCCCAGTCTAGCTTGCTCCATGGGCCGATCAAACCTTAATTGCTCAATGTTAACTATTCAGTATAAAAAGGACAATTAGGGATTATTCTAAAGTGGTGAAGACAAGAGATTCCTTAAGAGTTTATTTTATTCCTTCTAGTTTTCTCCTAGTTCAGCCAATCTAGAGTGTCTGTAGGTGCCATATTGTTAGTTTTTCTTTCATTCTGTATTGTTTATTAGTTTTTACTGTTCATCATAATTATTGTTCATCCACATTGTTTAATTTCTAGTCTACCTTTATTGCCTACTGTCTTTATCCAGTTTTCCTGTTCTATTGTTTTTATTATTGCTGTTTTCACCAAAAGAACCACATCTCTCCCTAGTCATCTTTTCCCCTAATCAAAGTCACTCTTTCGGACAAGCAACGCATCAGAATATGGGAAGACCTTTTCTAGAGAGGAGATATTTAAGGTGCTAGTGACTGACCAAACGGAACGGGCAATTGAGGTGGACTGCAGGGATTTCTTTCCATATTTGAAATGGATTCCTAATAAAAGCTTTGAGAAGAGACTTGAGAACATGCATATACATAGAGACGCAGTTATGACGGCCCTGATTAAAACTAAGATAAGCTGCCCTTTGTCTGATCATAAAACTAAGATTATGGATAATTTAGCTGTCCAAACTCTTGACTGATGTTCTTATTTTGACCTACCTTGATGTCACTGCAGGAGTTAAACTGTTATCTTGATCACTTATTGTCTGAAGCAAAATCATTCACAGAGAAACAGATATTAATGTTGGTTTGGGAGCCAATTATTGGAACAGCAGACATTACTATGGTAACTACAGAATGGGCCATGTATGAAATTGCAAAAGATCCCGAAAGACAGGTTATAAACTGCTTTCCTCCTTTCCTACATTTTCTCTACTTCACTTTGTCAATCTTAGTTTTAACTGCTCATTTCCAGCAAACGGCACAGGCCCGTCTGTATCGTGATATTGTTAACGTTTGTGGGACAAAGAAGATTACCGAGGAGAACCTGTGTAATCTTCCATATTTGTTTCCTATATTTCATGAAACTTTGAGGAGGCATACTCCAGTCCTATAGTTCCTCTCAGATATGTGCACGAAGATACACAATTGGGAGGTTACTATGTTCCTGCTGGAAGTGAGGTTATTTACTTTTCCCTGATCTTTTCTTATACATTTGTTATTCTTTGACACACTTTCTTCTCTGGACTAAATTGAACTCTGGATAATTTTGCCCAGATTGCTGTAAACATATATGGCTGTAATATGGACAAGAATGCTTGGGATAGCCCTGAAGAGTGGAAACCGGAGAGGTTTCTTGAAGGCAAATATGATCAAGCAGATCTGTACAAGACCATGGCTTTCGGAGGAGGGAAGAGGGTTTGTGCTGGTTCACTTCAGGCCATGACGGTTTCTTGCACGACCATTGCAAGGTTAGTTCAGGAGTTTGAATATCAGAGGGAGAGAAAGACAATTTGACTACTCTCAGGCTTACAAATCAAAAACTTCATCCCTTGCTGGCAAGGATAAAGCCAAGAAATTAATGGGCTGTGCCATTATCTTAGTCATGAGAGGGAAGGTAAGCACGTCACCGAGGTAAACATTAATGTGCTATAGATTGAGGCTATCTCTAAACAGCGTTGAACAAATTCTACCAAAAGTTTGGCCATGTTATAACTTATAACTTAGTTCTTTTCATGTTATAATTTTTCTCTTGCTTTTGTTTTTAATTTTCTTATTTTCACCCTGATTCCGCTCTTAATTCTTTCGAATTGTTCTCTACATCAATTACTAAACTATGAAACAGAGACATCTTCGGACCATAAGGATACACACTAGGCCCAAATAAGTTATTGTGAGCTTGATAGAACTGTACGTATAAATTAAAAAAACAATGCAAAATGAATAAATATATAGGAGTTGATTAGGGTGCAAGTTGGAAAGAGGAGGGATTGATGAGGCAAAAGTCAAGGGCAGGGTCAAAGAAACTTTTCTCCAATCCCAGCTTAGAGAAATCTAATCCCCAATCCCATAGAAAATTTTGGAAGAAATTTGGAATGTTTTGTCAAAAATGATAGTTTGGATCAAAACGGCTTCCCATAATATATCCAGGGATTATAACGGTTGGAAAAAAAAAAATTGTGAGATCCTACTATAGTTTAACTCAAAATGTGAGACTAAATAAACTAAAAGTGTTTTTTTCTTATTAACATGATCGGTAACGGAACACACGTGCTAATTAGTGTAATGTCGACTTAATAAATTTTGAAGGTTATTGGTATAAATTTAAAATATGTTTATTTTAAAATATGAACGTTTTAAAATACTAAAGACATTTGAGGAAAAAAAGAAGTAGATATATTTTATTTTGAACTAAGAAAGCTAAACCTTCTTATAATATATTAAATTAGGACAAAGCATATTTCATATAGAGATGTCAAAAAGGGTCAACCCAATCCAAATCTAGTTAAGTCTTAGAAGACTAGGGTCGGGTTTGATTTCGTTTTGCCTAAACCTTATTTTGAAGGGCATATATTATTGAAACTCAACCCAACCCTCACAAGCCCAAGGGCCCCCACCAAATTCATTCAATGTCAAATTCCTATAACTTTGGTAAACAACATCGGAGTGAAAAGTGAAAATAGAACCTTCGCAAAAGAGATAGGAGCCAAAAGCTTCATCCTTTCATTGATAGAGAGCTAATTGTCAAATAAAAAATATGTTTATCCTAGAACCTGAAATCAAGCTGATGCTGTGATCAAACCAATAGTCTATGTTAAAAAATATAGTCTTTCTTAATGTTTTTAACTGGACATATTGATATATCTATACAAGAAGTTTAACATATAGGCACTATAATCTCCTTTTTGATTCTATCTATTGAAAGCTTTATCAGACAAGAAAAAGGAAGTAGCACCCACAAAATTAAAAACTCATTATAAAATTGATTGAACTTGCTACCTTCCCCATATATATATTTAAAACAAAATCCTCCCAATTCCAAAACCTTCCCCATATATATTTGCCACCAAAGACAAAATGGTTGATGCTGGAAATCCCTCTCAAATTTCTAATTTACAATAGCCAAACTGACTTGCCTTTAGGAATATAGTGGTGACTCAAATTCTTTTGTCTGCCAGTGCCAGTGCCATTGCCAAAAAGGATGGTTCCATGATCCATCAGTCAAAGAGAACTCTCCAAAAATAGTGTTAACAATCAAGAAGATCTCTCGACTATCCTTAGCACCCTCTTGCCTGTTTCAGCAAAAGGGATGCCATGTCTTAGATTGGAAAATCAAATTGGAACAAGAAATAACAAATTATTCTTCACTAATAATTTATGTCAGGCCGATGAGCCTTATAGTTCAATGCAAAGACAATTCTAAATTCTACACGAAGTCTGCTAACCATGGCATTAGAAATCAAGGGAAAGGAAAAGGAGCTAGCTATCACAATTTTCTGCACAAATTGAGCAAGAAATTGCCGACAACTGAATAAAAGAGATGCTCTAGAAAGAAGAAGAATAAAGGAGATGCTGTTGTCGCGAGCGATTGAGGTGAGATGCTGCAACGAGATAATTAGATGAAGTGAAGAAAAGAGAAAGATTCAAAGAGATGATTCAGATGAATGGATTGAAGAATAAAGACGACTAAAGGAGAAGAGAAGAGCTAAGGAGTGAAGAAGAATATGGAAGACTGGAAGAATTGGAAAGGTCATTATTGAATAAATAATTTATATAAAAAAAATAGCCCTTGGGCCAGTCCAATCCCATCCTATTTCTTAAAAGCCTTCAAATACCCAACCAACTCAGTCCTTTTGTAACAAGACTAGTGCCTGGCACTCAACCCTAACCCTTTTTGACACCTCTAATTCCCTGTACATTATTTTGATATTACTTTAACAAGAAATTGAATATTTTATTTTAATTTAATAAAAAATATTAATGAGAATATTTGAATTTAATAAAGTTATTATCTCAGTAACATAATTATTGATGAGACTAAACTTTAATGGAATAGAAATTCCTTATCGTTTTAAGCAAGATTTTAAATAGAAATATATTTATTTAAAAATATTTTTTATATATAGTTCTATACATCTTAAAATGGAATAAAAACTTTAATTCACTGCTAAGATCATTATTATTATTATTATTTGGATACTAATAAGGAAAAGATAAATATCACTTCGGAAAAAAATAATAAATATTTGGTACATTCAATGTCACAAATATAAAGACCAATGGAGCGTTTGGTTCACTATAATGAAATTGACGAGGAATAAAATAAATGGGAAGTGGAATTGAATTTCTAAAATTAA
>JAOXNR010042186.1:0-19659 GCA_028571225.1 Parsonsia alboflavescens | reverse complement strand
AACAAAGCATAAAAATTAAATTCATGCTTTTCTAGTTTTAATCCTATGTGACCAATTAATCAAACAAATTGATTAAATGTGATCTTGTTTATTTTCATGAATGTGGCTTCTATTTATTTTCATGCTTTCAATATCACAAAATATAAAGCATAAAGAAATAAAGAAATTGCATAAAGCTTAGGCCCAAAAGATCTATACTTAAAAACTCTTAATTGGGCTAATAAAAAACTTAAGGTCCAAAACTAAAAATTTTTAAAAAATTGAGTTCCTCTTCTGCGAATAAGGAAAAGCCAAAATAGGGTTTTCTCCTCCGAGCTAAAACCCTAGCTGCCTCCCTTCTTTGACCAGCCACCAGTCTTGAATTGATCAGCCATCAGCCACCAGCCACGAACCACCACCAACACCAATCGCTGCCATCTCCTACCTTTTGTCTGTCCAGACTCCAGTCACCAAGGTGACACTGCCAATAGGAGCTGCTGGATCCCAAAAGGAATCGCTGTTCTAGCCAACAGCCACTTGGGCGTATGCTGGCACTGCTGTGATGTGTTGAGCGTGTGCTCGAGCTCCTGGTTCGCCTGATCTGCTGCGACCTTCCGTATCTACCGAACTGCATCAAACACCAGTGCTTATCTCTGCCCATCTACTTTGTTGGAACTGCTTGTCGACACCTGGTTCTCTTTGATCTAGGCCCACTGGACTTTTACCTCGCCGGCCATGGAGTGGCTAGCAACAGTCTGACCAAGGCTGTTCCGATGACATGTTCTGCTCCTCTGGTGATTGTTTTGGTAGCTTCAAGAAACAGAAGATCGTTTCTTTGGTCTCTTTTTTTCTTAACAGTAAGCAGTAATTAGAATTTAAAATACCTACACCTCTTAATTTTGATTTTTAATAGAAATTCTACAAAGGAGAAACAGAATTAAAATTTACATATTCTTATGCCTCCACTTACGAGAGGTATAGAAATTCTAAATTAGAAATTCTAAATTAGAATTCTAAGGGCCATAAAAAAACACGTATTTATCATGCAATTAGCTACCCTAGAATAAACAAAAAATTGGTATCGTTCTCTTTCAAAGAACCTGCTCTGATACCACTTGAAGAGAACTGGATCCTAAATCCATGAGGAAATGATATTTGGTGTCCTAGGATTTTAAAATTTTCACATAATAGAGATGAGAAGAATACTTTTTTTAAGTTTGTGCAGATCTTATCCTGTGAAATGGATCTGGACTTCTTGATCTACTATACAAAAGATCTTCTAATCTATTCCCTATCTGTCTGGTTGAACAGAAAGGAAAATAGAAGACCGGAGAATTTCTATGAGTGGAGTTGAGGAAAAACAGACTTACTGTAATTTTTCTCCAGAGAGAAAAATTAAGTCTGTTTTGATTTTCCAGGGCATAGGAATGATTGCTTTTAATTCTAGTTATTACAGGATTTATAAATAATCCTTTAATATAACTAAATTACAAATATGGGTTTTATATGGGCCAAATGCCCAACAATCCTTTTATTTAATTAAAGGTCCAATAATTATTCATTGGATTAAGGACCCAACATAATTATTCTGTTTTAATTAAATTCCAATATTTATTTTTATTCTTAGCCTATCAAATAATTAATCTCATGGACCCAAGTCCAAATTAATTTTAAGACTAATAAAAATAAATCGAATTCATTATTTTATTCAAGCCCAATAATAATTAATCTTATGGACTTAAGTCCAAATTAATTATAAGATTAAATAAAATAACTAATTAATTTTTATTCAAGCCCAAATAATTAATTTCAAGGATTAATTAAATCCTCGATTAATTATTAATGGTATCTATAATAAAATTAATTCATTCTATGATCTCCTATTTAAGAATGATATAAAATCATCCATGCTCAATAGGGCTAGATTAGAGACCCTAAGACACAATGTTCATGGCTCTATAAAATGACCAAAATACCCTTACTACATTGTAATAATTAACTTAGTCATTCTAAACACCTTCTATTATCACCATAAGAAGATGATGTACTCCATAATACCAAGGCCTCAGGATCAGTGATTCAACTAAGAACAACACACAAGGGGAACGCCTAATTCCATTAATCGACCAAGAACGAATTCCTTATGATTTAAACTTCTGGTGATCTGTGCCTTACTATGCTGTACATCTCAACACACAGATCCCCTATTTAAATCAATTTGGACCTTATTGCATGTTGTGCTAATATGTATTTATCTATAAAGATTATAGTCCTTTACCGATTATCTCAGAAATCCCAACATTCTCAGATTACTAGACAATATGAAAACCAAATCCAAATTAGCAAAGACATAAAAGGCACCACAAGGATTGGAACCCATCAAGGATTCGCAACTGACCACGGAAGTAATACCCCCAACAGAAACAGTACCACCCAAGGATGAAAACCAAGGCATTGTTGACCCTTTCTAATAGTTAATTGGCGGCCTTCATAGGCATCCTCACAATTCCCAAATCTGGAAAAATCCGAAACTAGACCTATCACCTTCAATAGAAGACTGACAACAAACATTGCACAAGGAGTTAGGCCACAAATTGAAACCATTTCAAATGTAGACAAGATGAAACTCGCAATTAATCACTTTGAAGCTTTCTGATTGTTCTTGCACCAAAACAATGATTTGTAAGCTCCAAGAAATGGGCAGTAGGTTTATCTAACCTAGACGGAAGCAAGGAGATGGATCATGAAGAAATGCAATCTAAAAAGAAAGATTCGAAAGCACAAGAAATTCCTAAAATCCCAAACTCCCCAGTTGATCACCGTACAAAGAAAACAACAAACAAAACATACCGCAACATAAAAAGTTCCTATAGAATTCCAAGTGAAATTAAACTACATGAAACACGGGTTGATGGAGTTGAAACTGAAATGCTGGAATTCAGGCCCTTTACAGCCTCCCAAATAAGAAATTCTTGTCCCTTGATATCAGAACTCAAACATGAAAAGATCCTAGATTTTAAGCTTCCCCCACCATGGAGTATAATGGAACTACAGATCCAGTCCAACACCACTTAGCATTCAATGCATTGCTTGAATTTTATGATCCAGATGAAGTCCTCCTATGTAGGTCCTTCTCCACCACACTAATCGGAAGAGCTTTAAAATGGTACATGGCTCTCCCATCCGCATCCATCTCATAATTCAATCAATTGGGAGAAGGATTTTTGAGTAATTTCGCCAGAAGTAGTGAAGATTCCATGCCCTAGTCCTACCTCTTGAACCTCCAGTAAACGAAGGAAGAAACACTGAGCGAATATTGAACCAGATTCAATCAAGAGGCAATAAAAGTCAAAGATTGCTTGGAGCCAATATATGTTGAGGCCATCTATCATGGCCTCAAACCTGGAAAACATTCTAAAAGACTCACAACAAATAGGCCAAAAAGAAGCAAAGATTTCCTCCAGAGAGCATGCATTCGGATCCAGGTGGAGGATCTCAAATGCAACAAAAAAACAATATGAGACAAGCTGAATCAAGAGAGCAAGCCAAACCCCACTTAGACAAAGGGGAAATAAGAAGCATAGATATGTGCAATTTCAATATCAGGGTAACCCACAACAAAGTTACGGGAATGACACCAGATATCCCCTAAAAACCTTGTATCCAAAATCGTTATCAACACCACCACCAAATCAACAGCCCACACCAGTACCGTTTCTAGAAATCAGTTACAAGAAGCAACAAGAACTCCCTTTAGATAAACTTAGGGAAGTTCTAAGAATCAGAACCAATTTTGGGGAAAACCCTCGTCCCACAAGGAAAAGGCCCTTCATCAAATCCAACTTACACTCCTTTATATGCTCCAAGGTTGATGATACTTCAAAAAGTGGAAAGTCTCGAGATCCTGACTCCCCCGAAACCCATGCAAACTCCTATGGAGAAACGAATTCAAGACAGATATTGCACTTTGCATAGCGACATTGGGCTCGACATAGATGACTGCCATCAGTAGAAGAGAGAGATTGAAAGTGCAATCCAAAAAGGGTTATTATCTCAATTCAACAGAATTGTCAACACCTCTCAGCAACTGGAACAACAACAACACCAACCCATACCTAGAGTCATAGATATGAAATCAGGTGTTAGTTTTGAGTTCTCAACTACACCAGGAAAAAGATAAAGGTCGCCTTTGCCATTGTAGTAAATGAATCTATTCCTCTGGTAGTTTCCATGATGATCGCAGGCTGCTTTGTGAAGCAGATACTTATAGATACGAGAAGCTCTGCAAATATCTTATACTATGATGCTTTACAAAAAAGGGCCTTCAAGACTCTATCAACAAGAAGCATGCTGCTGGTTGGTTTTTTTGGTGAGACTACTTACACATTGGGGACCACATCTCTGAATGTTCAATGGGGACCTGAGACAAAACTAGTGAAGCAATCTTGCCAGTTGGTAATCATTGACTCCCTATGAATATACAATAGCATATAGGGAAGGCCAGGGTTAAATTAGGTCATGATATCGCATGGAGGCTTGCATTTCATTTTGAAAGGGGATATTAAGACTGCTCACCCATGTTACAAGATAGCAATTTCAAAAGCAACCTTAGAATATAAAAACAGAGAACCAGTGGTCAAGGAGGACCAAAAAGATCAGATTGAATCAGTAGCCTATATGCTGCTCACTTGATGTGATCACAAGTTGAAGTTTCTAATTATCTTGGCCCAACTCATGAACAATCACATAGAAGACTCAAATTCCCAAGACTCATCAAGTGATTCAAAATGGTACCATTGACCACAATGTCTTCCAATGTGATCTAATGGTTTGAATTTGTTCAATTCATTTCAATTATCCTATCCAAGCATTGAAACTCAATAGATAGACCAAGAACCCTAGAAGAGTTTTTAGAAGAACACTCGAGGAAAGTGGAGTTTGATCTAAAAGGATTCTCTTAAATTGATTTAAGTTGTTTGTCATAAAAGATTCTCTTTCAGTTACAAATTGGAGACTATTTATAGTCCCAAAATAAAGAAGCAATAATTAATAGTTAAAGACCTTGTTAACCCTCTAAAATAACATAAAAGCAGGAGAAAATTCAACAAAAATGAAGTCAAATGGTCCAAATAGGTCAAGATCACATTAGGGATCAAAACAGAACAAAATGAAACTTAAGGGACCAACATGGTTGTTTGGTGCCGGACAGAGGAACGGCCCTAGTTTCTCTCCAACACCTGGTTGCTTCTTTGGTCTGCAACGGGCTTGTGTTAGGGGTGCCAGACAGTGAACCAGACAAGCCACTATGCCTTGTTTCCTCCTTTGTTTCCTTGCTTCTTGAATGGCTTCAAGTTGGCCACTTCTTGGACATTCTTTAGGCATGTATGGACATGTATTCAAGCCTTCTAATCCCTCATATAACTCTTCATTCTTGAATAAATTACAAAGCTCTTCCACTTACCAATCATCTTCAAGCATAACTTCTTCAATCTTGGCATCAACATCAAGTTGTTCTTCTTTGTTTTGCATTAATCCCAACATTGCTACTTTTATTTTCGAAGTATCATGCTTATACTTGAAGTATTGATATTTGTACAAGAACATCCAATCATTGTCAAGATCTTCTTCAAAGTCACAAGTTCTTCAAGTGCTTGAACGTTCTTCAAGAAGTCTTTCTTCAATCTTGAAATACAAGTTCTTGTACATAATCTCCTTCCTTTCATAAGCATCTTCATCATCTATATGGACTTCATCTTTAATATAGTTGACCTTGAATTGTAAGCCTCCACATTTGAAGCCAAATAGATTGAATCTCCTAAGTTCTTCACATGAGGTCTTCCATAAATTCTCCCATGCCATGTATGCTCCTTGATCTCCATCATCACCTGAAACGAAAAATTAACATCGGAAAGGCATTAACCATCCAAAATGAAGCATGAGTTGCTGGATCTCTTAGCCAGATACCAAAATGTGTTTGCATGGTCAACAAAGGACATAAGACTCATCCCTAACTCATAAGTGGAGCATCGACCAGGAGTCCCAGATGATTACCCCCTTGTAATCCAAGAAAGATGCTCCTACAGTCAGGAAAAACAAGAGGCTATCAAAGCAGAAGTTGTGAATTTATGCTCAATTGGCATAATTAGAAGGGTACAATTCCCACCCTGGCTCTCTAATTTGATGGTAGTCCCGAAATTGGATGGCTCATGGAGAATTTGCATTGACTTAACTTCACTTAATAAAGCCATCTCAAAGAAATCATTCCCCCATTCCCATAATTGATTAGATGGTTCACACAACAGCCAAAGTCTCTTACCTTTACTTTTTGGATGCATGTAAGGGTTACCACCAAATCCAAATGACAATAGAAGATGGAAAAAAAAATAGCCTTTGTAACCTAGCAAATCTTGTTCTACTACAAAAGGTTGCCATTCAGATTAAAAAATGTCAGAGTAGACTTCCAGAACATGATCAACAGGATGTTCTCTCTTCAGCATGGCCGTAACATGGAAGCTTATGTGGATGACCTGCTCATAAAATTCGCAATCCAATGGGAATTGTTCATAGATCTGGAGGAAACTTTCAACATAATGATGTAGCTTGGCCTCAAGTTAAATCCTCATAAGTGCCCATTTAGGGTAGAAGTTGGAAAATTCCTTGGTTATATGGTATTGCGAAGTGGAATTGAACCAAATCCTTCATAGATCCGACGCTAGATAGTCATGAAGTAGGGGTGCAAACGAGTCATGTTCAGCTTGGACAAAAAAATCTTAGCACAAGCTTGAGCTCGAAATACAAATGATGAGCTCGAAAAATTTATGTTTTTGACCTTGAGCTTTGCTCGATTTGACTTGAAATGTTTTATTCTTTTTTTTGAAAAAAAAAATCTTGCATTTATCATAAACATTATTGAAAAAATCACAATTTAAATTTCAAAATAACACGATTTTACAGTATATAAAAGTGTAAAATTGATTCAAACTCGAAGATATAGTTAAACTCAGTAAAATCACGAGTTAACTCATTAAACTAGATAAAACTGGGCGAGTTCAACAAGTTCACCAATTTCTCCCAAATTGTAGCTAAAATTAAATTTCCTAATTGGATACCTAGTGCACACTTCAAATTTGAATAAAACATCAGATTTAGGGCATTTCTTTCATCCTTAGCTCTTGGTTAGAAGAACTGAAGAAGTTCTGCACTTCTTCTTCTAGTCTTCTCCTAAAATCTACGAAAATAACTCAATTTTAAATTTCTAATATCAAGGTTCCTATTATTTCGATTAGAGATCTTCGATCAACTGGTAGTCAAGCTCTTGAGTCAAGTTTCCTATTCTACAGACTTCTGAGTGTCACTAACAGTGAGTGTCTCCTATTCTACTCAGTTTCCTCTCTCTGTTTTTTGCTCTGCTATGATGTAGTGAACTGAAGACTCCCCTTAGCTAAAAAGTGAATACCAAATTGTAGAGGAAGGGTATGTCGTGACTGTCATCTACCTAGCTTCTATTTTTTTCCCCTGCTTTTATTGAGCTTGACCGCTACTTCTAGAGATTGTACATTGCTGTCTTCTTATTGCTGAGTTGAAGCTTGAAGGTGGGTGCTTTGCTTTGTTCTTGGTAGTTGGCTTGACAAGCTTAGCAATTTTGTAGTTCCTTTTTTTTTCTTTCAATTTGTTCTCTTTGTTTATTTGAATTGAATAGATAGCTTGATTGTTTGTGATTATTCTCTGCATTATATGGGAATTTTGATATTGTGTTTACTGGAGTCTAGAGTGGAGTGATTGGTGGAGTCACAGTGTAGTATGGAGTGATTGAGTGTGGGATTGTGAATGTCTGAAATGTGATTCCAGGAATGTGGTAAATGGTAAATTCCGTAAATGTAATAGTTGGTAAATTGATTCTGTGAATGTGATTGGAGCAGGGACATTGATAGAATGTGGAACAAATTTAAAGAATGTTCATTTGCTTATTAATGCTTAAGCCTTTACTTAATTGTTGAATTTGAGTTTTGTTTTTTCTTTTGTATAATGCTATAAGTTTGTATTATGTGAATGAGTGAATTTGTTTTTTAAAGGTATTTTTATTTGTTAAGTGTTTAACAAATAACAATCTTGCTTCATAAAAATGCCACCAAAGAGAAAAAAATTCTAGTGGGAATCATGCTAATATTGGGTGGGAACATGCCATTGATGTGGATAGAAATGCTAGAAAAGCAAAGTTTAAATATTGCAATAAAGTTTTTAATGGTGGAATTTTTCTATTCAAGCATCATTTAGCTAGAACATATAAAGATGTTGAACCTTGTTTATCTGTTTCGAATGAAATAAAAAAGAAGATGTTGTCAATCTTAGCAAAATTTGAGAAAAATACTAGAAAGAAAAAAAAAGGGAAATGTATGGGGCGAGGAATAACTCTGATGATGATATAAATTGTAAGGTAGATCAAGAAGTAGAAGCACCACAAAATCAAAAAAGTAAAGGGAGCACTTTAAAGGACTTGTGGAAGACTGATGCAGGACGACTTGAATCGTCCGTGATAAACAAAACAATTTGAACAAGAAAATGGAAAAGGGGATTTTTGCGTGATCACTCAAGATTTCTGGATGTTTTGTGTGATCACTCTCGATTTTTGGCCTAGCATGAATTGCAATTCAAAACCAAAATAAGAGAAGGAAAAATCGTTCCTTGAATAAAAAGATCGTCTAAAGACAAAGCTTGTTTAAAACTAAGACAAAATGAAAGATTTATAACCTAAATCTGTCGTAAACCTAATTAGAGTTAATTAAAAGAATACTAATCAGATTTAAATAAAAAAATCCTAATCCGATTTGGAAATAATAATAAATAAAAACAACAAAATTATGAAAATATCCAAAAAATATAATTAAATCCGAAAAACACAAGATAATGCCCGAAAACCCATCAAGACGATCTTGGATGGCTGAAAATGTCTTATGTCATGGCAAAGCAATGGGTATTGCTCAGTGGCCCGTTCCTAGTCCTCCAATCAAGTTTTTGGCCCATTCCGAGACAGTAGGTCGGACCCGTATCTCGAGGCAGAACGTCCACAATATCCTTGAGTTGGATCGGTTTGGATGTCTGCATCAAAGATTACTAGCTCTAGATTTAGATGTAGCAATTAGAGTCAAACAAGTTTGAATCAAATGTAGAAGAAAGAATTAAGGGAGGATGCTTGTAATCAAATTTGTAAGTTTTTCTACACAAGTGACATTCCTTTTATTTGTGTGCAAAATCTAGAATTTATTAAAATTTTTTATATTGTTGCTAAACATGATCTTGGCTTTAACAATCCATCTTACCATGAAATGAGGGGAGAAATTTTTAAAGATATAGATAGAGCCATTGAGGAGTATAGAATTGAGTGGAAAAAAACAGGTTGCTCTATTATGTCAGATTCTTGGACAGATAAAAGAGGAGGTGTATTTTCAATTTTTTGGTGAATAGTCCTAAAGGCACTACGTTCTTCACTTCTGTTAATGCATCAGAGATTTCTAAAACAAAAGAAAATGTTTTTGAAATGTTAGATAAAGTGGTGGAGATGATGGGAGAAGAGAATTTTGTGTAATTAGTGTGATAATGCTACAAACTACAAAGTAGAATGACATATGTTGATGGAGAAACGAATAAAGTTGTTTTGGACACCTTGTGCTGCACATTGCATTGACTTGCTACTAAAAGATTCTAAGCAAAAACTTAAAATTCATCAGCAACCATTAGAAAAGCAAAAAGGGTGACTTCTTTTATTTATTCAAGAACTCTATTGATTAGCATATTGAGGCACTTTACAAACAATAGAGAATAATTATTCAAATTTGTTTCAGACACCTTGTGCTGCACATTGTATTGACTTGATACTAGAAGAATTTGAGAAAAAACTTGCAATTCATCAGATAATCATTAGAAAAAGGAAATGGGTTGATTTCTTTTATTTATTCAAGAACTCTATTGATTAGTATATTGAGGCACTTTACAAACAATAGAGATTTAATTAGACATGCTACAACTCATTTTGCTAATTCTTACTTGACTTCGGGTGTCTTTGTGGATTAAATGGTCCTTTAATTAACATGTTTTCTTCAGCCACTTCGAGTTCTAGTCAATATTCTTCCTTTCAAGAAGGGAAAAAGGTGGCTCAATTTATCATGGATTCCCGATTTTGGAAAAATGTGGGTGTTTGTCTTAAAGCTTCTATTCCACTTTTGAAAGTCTTGCAATTAGTTGATTCAAAGGATGTACCAGCTATGGGATTCATTTACAAAGAAATGTCTCGGGTAAGAGAAAACATTAAATCCAACTTTAATCATGTCAAGAAAAGGTACATATACATAATACAAATTATACTTCATTTATGTTTTTTAATTTATATGTATTTGTTTAATATTTGTTTCTAAATGTATCTTTTTTTTTCTAATTTCTAGGTATGAGCCAATTTTGAACATTGTTGACGAAAGGTGGGAGGTCCAACTTAGTATTCCCTTACATCTTGCAACATATTTCTTGAATCCTCAATATCACTATGATTTTGATTTCCATGTTGGTCATGATGTCAAGTTTGAGTTTTATGAATGTTTATGGGGATTGGTGCCTGATAAAGATGAGAGGACTCGAATAGACTTGCACATGGATGATTTTTATGATGCGAAGGGTTTATTTGGCATTGTGGACGTAACCATGACAAGAGATAAAAAGGCTCTAGCAAAATGGTGGAGATCATATGGTGACTAATGCCCCGAGCTACAGCTTTGTAGTTAGAATATTGAGTTTAACTTGTAGTTCTTTGGGATGTGAAAGTAATTGGAGTCCATTTGATATTGTAAGCTAAGTCATATTATTAAATAATAATTATTAATTATTTTTAATAGGATATCATATTGAATATGTTCTTAACTTTTTCAGCTTTTTGTAGGTTCATCCAAAAAGAAGAAATTGCTAGGGTCGCAAAAAACAAAAAATGATTTGGTTTATTTTATGTGTAATTTGAGGTTGACAAATAAGCATAAACAAAGACAGAATGATCTGCCATTTGAAATTGAAGACTTGAGATCAAGTGACGAATGAGTATGTAATGAATCAAGTCAAAATTGGTTTGGATTTAGTCAAATGGGTGAGGAAGAACAAGTTCAAGTTGATGAAAATGACATGCATGCTTGAGGTGGAGAATGTTGACAACTCAAGCTGCTTGGATCCTAAAGATAATTTGGATATTCAGTTTGATGATGATGAACAAGTAGCGAGTGATGATGATCTTGCAATAAATTTTCTTAAGTCTTGTTTGTGCTTCTTTCTTTTCTTGTTCATGTACTTTTTTATATTTCCGCGACATTTGCTTTTGATTGTTGATGTTTTAAACAATGTTGGAAGATTTCAATTTACTAAAACTTGCTCGTTTTTTGTAATTTAATTTGGAATTGATTAAAATTTGGATTTTAGGCTTTGTTTCCTATCATTATTAGGATTTTTTTTTATTGTAATGATGTAAAAATTGTTTAATATATATGATGAGAGAAATGGGCACGACCAGATAAGTCAACCAGAATAGGCTCAAAGCCCCTACCTCAATACCTGAAAGTCAGACTTACGAGTCAAAGAGAAAATGTGGGTAGCAACCTCCAACCACAGACTTGCGGGTCAGTGACCTCCCAATTGAGCTCAGGAGAGGTCTCACCAGACTATGATCTTCAACCAGATGAGCTCTAATCCATTGCATACATCTTAAATGCCTCAATCAACTGTGCAACTTCTAACACTCCCCATGAGCCTATGATCACTCGGTGACACCTCCCAAAAGAGATAGTCTAGACCTTTGACATCCACAGGCAGGTCAAAAGTTCGTTTAAAGGTCATTAGCAAGGTCATAGCTCTCGACCAGAAACGTGAATGGCAAGATATCCAAACCTAGGGAAGCTCCACTATTCTAGGAGCAATTGGCGGGATACGATATGATCTCACAATTATCCTAATTGCCTACTATCACATAATAGAAGAGCCTTGATCAAATATTTAACTTCATTTTAAAAATATAATCGAATTACAAACAGTCTACGAACAAAGATAGTGTTTTTAGAGTTAATTACACAAGATTACTCTCTCAAAATAATGACTTAGGCATCGGAGCTCTTCCCTGGGCGATAGCCCACTCCGGTGACCTATTCCCTTTCTTCTCAAGTTGTGATCACGGACGTCATTGCGGTTCGGGGTGACCCGGAGGCCATTTCCTTGCTCCATCACTTCTAGCGCCGTCTGTGGGGACGAAGAATATTCTAAAAGCCTAGCTTTCTTCCGTACACACAAAAAATAAAAAATAAAAAAAAAGGCAAGAATCGTGTCATCAATCACAGCCAATTAGGGATGGCAAAATGACCTGACCCGAAAAATACCTGAACTGGCCTGACCCGTTTGGGACGGATATTACCTGATCTGTTTTAAAATAGGAACAAGTATGGATTTTAAGGGGAAGACCAGTGCACAGGTCAGGTCGGGCCTGGGGTTGGCCAAAGGCCTGACTTGGCCCGACCTGGCCTGTTATGTTTTTTTTTTTTAATATATATATATATATATATATATATATATATATATATATATATATACACGCATTTACACACGCCACCCCCCTTTATATTGAATGTTCATTTTCTAATTAATTAAAATTTTAATTATATATAAAAAAATTTATAAATCAATAATGGAACATTCAATTTTGAACGTTGTAGATATAAAATAATTACAAAGGGATTATTCAGTCAAAAGTTTGAATTATTTTTATTATTGTTATTAGCTTAAGAAGTTTTTTTTAAAAAAAAAACTGTTAGGGGAAAATAAAATAACTACTCCCTTTGTACTTACTTCTTTTAAACTTAACCCTTCTTTCTTTACAAGGAGAAGGAGTTGTCGGTCAAAAGTTCCAATATATACGATTAACATACATCTCGACATACTATTTATTCAAAAAGGTATTGATCAAATTTGAATTCGAAATTTATAATTTGCGATTTCACCAGTGCACCCACTGGGATCCTCTCTCTCCATCTCCTTCTCGTTTTTTTCTTCGATTCATAACTAACTGCAATGACTATCACCGACTCATGAAATACTACTCCACAAATGGAGTTTTTAGTCCATTACTATTACTAGTATTAATTATTAAGAGGAAAGATATACAAAATTAAATGAAAAAAAGGGATACACATACATATATATATATATATATATATATATATGTGTGTGTATATACACAAGAATTTTATTATGTGCACTTCCAATGAAACGACGTCGTTCCACTTTTGTTTCATTTGAAATGTATACAAGTGTATATAAATTTGTTACACATAATAGAAAACTTATAGGTATATATATATATATGAGAAATGATAGTGTGTGCTTGACCGTGCACACTAATGATTAGTGTAGTTAGTCAACTAACGGTCAACTAATGGATCCTAAAAGGATAAACTAAACCCTAAAAGAATAAATTAAATACTAAAAGGATAAAACTAAACCTTAAAAGGATAAACTAAACCCTATGGGCACTTGATTAAATTTTAATAAATTGTTTAAAAAAAAAATGGAAACCGTTAAATTTGACCATTAGTTGACTAACTACTGCACTCATTAGTGTGCACGGTCAAGCACATACTAACATTTCCATATATATATATATTTATTTATTTATTTATTTATATATATGCAATCATCCAAGGATATGACATCTCCATAATGCAAGTTCAACAGAATAATCAATATGCATACATATCCCCAATTCAAATTTGTATTCAATAAACAGTGTAAATCTTTTTGTTTATTTATTTATTTATTTTGTAGAAATGGTTATAGTATATAAATACACTAAATCTCTTTTCTAAACTTTACTGTAATTTGCATTCTCTCTTTCTCTCAGGGATACATACACGGTGATCTAACCCCATTTGTAAGTAGAGGTGTCAATAGAGGCCGACTCCATTTTTTGAAGGGCCATGAAAACACCAACCCCAAACCCAAGGGTCGAGGGCTGGATCGGGCCAGCCCCCCAGTTTTTTTTTTCAATTGTAGACCAGAAAGTTACTGGTGAGAAGAAGAAGTTGTGAGTCTTGTGAAGAAGAAGAAACCCCAACTTGTGAGTCGAGAGTAGCAGAAATGGCATTGCTGGAAGAAATAGTGAAATTCACTCCACCATTTTTCGTGGTGGCACCAAATGGGAGCGGCGATCCATCAAACACTTGGAAGCGTTGGGGCTCTGGCAAAGGCTTTTCCACCACCACTGCAGTATTATTAGCAGTAACCCTCCCAAGGCCTCCATCACTACTATTAGCAATTGCTTAGGGACCTTAGCGTATGATCTGGGCTGTTTCCCTCTCGACTTTGGATCTTAGGACAACAAAGAAACTCTTGCTAGCTCTAGGTTTTAGACTGCTGTCGCAATCGCCGACGGGGTTCTCGGACAGGCTAGGCTTACTCCTCCACAGCAGATCAGTTAGAATAAAGCAAGTGGGCGTACCAGGTAACTGCTTTCTCTAAGCCAGTAGAAAAAGGCAAGGAAGAAGTTATATTCTTACAGGCTTGCTCACAACAGACAAAAATACTCCATTTCCACCATGATTACTCAAATTCTTGCCCAAGCTATTGAAACTTCACAGATTTTTCAAAATTCCTTGGGTAATTCGTGATTTTTGGAGCGCAAATTGAGATTGAAGGACAGTGGATTAATTCCATTGCTTGATAAGGAGCATGAATTGTCTATGTTGTGCTTGTGGTTGAAAGCCACTTTTGTGAGAATTTTTTTTGTTTATAATATCTATGGCCTCAATTTCCGGCCCAGCCCGCTCTCAACCCTCGTTGACCCTCGACCCTTAAAGGTCGAGTTAAAAAACCCTTGATGTTATTGGGATTGAATTTTTTAGATCTAACCCTCCAAAATTATGGGGTAGGGCCGGATCGACCAAAATAACCCAATCCCAATTTACACCTCTATTGTAAGAGTTGTTAGCATCACTTTTTATGAATCTTCAAATTAACTAACATTTGTAAATAGGAATGGATTGTATATTCTAATCTGTTAAAATTCGAACCCAATTCGAATTTGTATTCCGTAAAGTCAGCATCTCTTTTAGTCATTAACTAACATTTGGCACTCATACATACTCCCACCACACTGCCTAGACCATGGAAGTTACACTAGAACTTCTTATCACTCCCCATACATCACAATATATGTCACTTTAAATCTTCAAATTTATTTTTTAAGTATTTTTTTTATGTTAATATTGGATAAATCAATGCATTATGTATTTTGCATAATTTAATTTTAATATACGTTTCAAAAGTAAAAGCAATTTTTTCCTCTTTGAGGTATATTCCTTTTCATGACTAAAGGAACTCTTTATTAATTTTCGTTTAACACCCATCATCTCATCAAAATTTCACCTTTTCTTTTAAAATTAATACAAAATTGAATTAAATATACTTGTTCCGCTCGAAATTGAATATATCATTTTGATTTACACGTATTTTAATTAAAAAAAAAAAAAAACCTTCGACTTAATTCATCAACATAATTTATCAATTTTTTAATAAAATTTTTATTAATTTATGAAATAAGACATTTAATTGTAAATAAATCAAAATAAAATATGAATATCAATTAGTTAGACTAATTAAATTTGCTTGTCATTTTAAGATCATTAGTATCGAGTATTTTTCTTTTATAAGAACGGTTGGAATTTTTCTTGTCTGAATCCTTCCGCAAGAATAAAGCCAAAATGTCTTCCCCGTAAACTATCACTATTAATGGAGCGAGACGGAAGACAGCGACATTAGCTGCCCGCCGCCTTTCAATTTTTACCCTTTAAGGGCAGGAAGTGGATTCAATAATATCAAAGAAAATTGGAACTTCCAAATATAATAATTTTTAACAACTTGCAGTTTTCTTTCTGCTGGCGTTCTCTTATTAAGTTTAAACTAAATAATTTTAAAATAATAATCTAGAATTACATTTCCAGCGACTCTGGCTATCCATTAAATACCTTTTTTAACAAAAAATTAGGAAACAAACATTGCTGTATAATTTTTAATTTCTAAGTTGCGAGTAAATAAAGCACCAACTGCCAGCAAAACAATCTTTTATTTTATTAACCCCAGAAATGGAAATGCGGCTTTCCCTTTCCCCCCTAGTCCCACTAAGTTTATGTATAAAGTGAAAGGTTAGTTTCAGAGATCGAGTAGGGGCATTATTGTCTCCATAGTTTGGTTTTTGATGCTTAATTTTTGACTAAATTCTTAAACCGGGAAAGAACAGACCTGTCCCACAACAACTTCAATGCATTTTCCTGCGTAAAACAAGGTGCAAATGCACAGAAGGAGCCCCATATATTTATTTTCTTGATCCATCATCCTTCAGACAAGCTGAATCACAGAATTGGTTGAGCTAAAATCTTCTTTGATTTTTCGGGACAAAAACCTCTGCGACGATGTAAGCTAAGCCTCAAAAGTCAAGTTCCATTAAAGTCGCCAAGTTTACATAGTGCTAGGGTCCCAAATCTGAGTCGGCTTGATTGACGATGTTCTTTTCAAAGTCTATTGACAACATCCCTCTCAAGGATTAGAACATTTTTGTTTGTAGTAACAGAACTAAGAAAGGAAAGGGCCCCCTCCATCTGACTTTTGGGACCATTTTGAAGAACAATCAATCTGAAGAAAAAGCACCGTCATTACCACGAAAGAATCTTGTTTTCAGGTAGAATTCCTGAACTAGTGGAATATATCATATGGTACTAAAGACATATGATCAGCTCAGAATAATACAAAATATACCTTCATCTTCTGCAACTACCATGAAATTGCCAAGAATTACTAGCAAAGGAATCACTAGCAAACTAGCATGAGATTGAACGTAATACTGTAAAAGATTACAGGGTTATACAAATAAATTTTCTTCTTTGTGGCTTTAGGTTGCTACTCTCAAGTTCAATATTATATGAGCTATAATATATATACAGATAAAGTTTGCAGATCAAGGGGAAAACCAACGTACAAGTGTATAGAGCAAGATAGCAAATACTACTTGAATATCATATGTCATGGTCCCAACTTTGCTGTGTATTATATTGACTCAGAGTTGGTGCAGTTATGAACACTCAAAATTCACCTCCTTTTGCCATCTGATCTATGTTGCTTTGAAAATAAAGTTATAATTCAAGCTAGTTGCATTTATAGCATCTAAGATTGGAATAATCAATAAGCACACATCTACAGCATCAGATAATAAGGAGAAATACAAGAAAAGAGATTTTATGAGTCTAAAATCGCTGCCAATGGATTAAGATGCTTTCAGAAAACAAAACATGTACTTGCTGAGAGAAGAATCGTTTTTGCAAGGGTTAATATCTGAAGATCAGAACTCAAGGAAAGTTGAGCCTTTCATCTTTTTCATCACCAGATAAAAACATTATCTGTTAATGTAAATGTTGGGGAAAGTGGGTTGGCAGATTTACAAGTTGGAAGCTCGAGAGAATGTTTAGAAATTCAATTCAACAGAACAATCAATACTCAACTTACAGAGTCTATGAAAGACTGGGGTTCCCGAGAGAAATGCTCCATGGTCATCTCTCTCAAAGAAGTTTCTAAGTGTGCATCAGATGGGCAAATTTGCATGTGTCTCTCTCAAATCCCATCTGGACCATTTCTAAATGAACAACAAGCCCATAATTAAAAAAAACATGGGCCTGGGCTCACATTCCATTGTCTATCGATGCAACTGTTATGAAACGATGATCAATCATCAAAAATGTGTTTTTCCTAAGCAAATGTTGTAACTTGTAAGTACTCCTTACTAAGTATTGGTACTTTGTTTTAACAAAAGAACATTCTAGAGGTGTCAATTGGGCCCAACTCAGCTCGGTTCCAATCCCAAGGTTAAAGAATTTGAGTGATCGAGACGGGTCGACCTCATTTTCTGAAAAGTCATGAAATAGTCCAATCCAACCTCATAAGGGTCGACCAGGTCAATCCTCTTTTTTTTTTTTAATATTTAAAATAAAATAATTCAATTTTCACACCTAAAATTTTTTTGCTAGAAAACAAAACATACAAATGGAAAACTCAATATTAATATTTATTACAGTCTAAAATAAAAACTAAATAAATAGTTTTGGACACTCCCAAATGGAATACATATTAATCGTATTCAATACAGAGAAGAGTAACCGATTCTTCTACACTTCCAATTGGAATACTTCCAACTTCAACAATATTTGAATCAACTTTGAACCTTATTTGCTTAATCTCCTCATCTTTATCTAAATCAAAAGAATAAGAAAAAAAAATCAATTAACATTAAGTTTGTAAGTACTAAAAAACAATAATTTTTAATAAACTTTTTTTAAATAATATTTCTTAAATTTTCAATAAAAGTAGGTAATAAAAAAATTATAAATTATAAAATATATATTTTTTTAATATCTCTGGCCTCAAGGGTCGACCCGACCTCTCAACCTTTAAAGGTTGGACAAAAAACCACTTATTATTATTGAGGTCAGAATTTTTAAATCCAATCCTTTAAAATTATGAGATAAGATCGAAGCGTAATTGACAGTTCTATTAATCCGTACATGATTCAAAGCAAGACGGCTACTCGTAAAGGAAAAAGACAATCCCTTCCTCGGACTGCTGCCGTCACCCCTCATGCAAAGGGATAAGAATGAAGTTGAGTTAAACCCTAAGGGTCATTTTTATTTTGATTTTAGTTTAAAATTTTAAAATATAAATAGAATTTAATAAAATAAAAGATTATGGGTTTAAATCGAGCATGCAAGATTATTTTATCAATCCTATATTATTAATTGTAAGTACATGTCCAAACTTCCAAATCGAATTGAATGCCACAATTCTCTGCTGGAGTATGTCTTATATTTTAGTTTTGCTTAAAAGGAAAAGTAAATGGATTATTGGTTGAGAATGTCAAAATCATGTGGAGAAAGGAAAGTTGGTTAAGTACTAAACTCTACATTCTTGTCAAATAAATCATGTACTTGCATATAAAACCGATCTTACACTACCCAGGAAATCCAATAAATTCTCTCATTTTATGCCTTTTTATTCTTTATATTCCTCTTTTAAAAAAAGAAATAGAAAAAAGAAAAGGAATAAATAAACAAATAAAGACCTTCGTTAAAAAATATATATGACATGAATAAGTGAATAAAAAAATAAAAAATATAGAAATGAAATATAAAGATTAATTTTTCACATTAAATTGACATAAGGTTTTTCTATCATTACAATATATTATCATCTTTAACACGGAGTGAAGCAGATTGTAACCCTTGAAGACATGGTTGAGGAAATTGTTGGTGAGATCTTTGATGAAAATGGCTTGATTATTACATTAGTTTGTATGTTAAACATCTATTTGTTTTCGTGTTTTTTGTTCTTTTGATTTTAACCGTGCCACATATTCAAATTAAATTTTTTTTGTTCCCTTTTCCCGGAACAATTGACAGATAATGAAAACCCTTACCATAGTTAGTCTCTTATTCCGAATGAAGATTATAAGCAATGTTTTGTGGACCGGACCGGACCGGCCGGTCAAACCGGAAACCGGCCAGTTGACCGGTCCGGTTCAAGAGAAAAAACCGTTTTTGTAAAAAACCGGTGGTATTTTATCAAACCGGG
>JAOXNR010042175.1:0-19659 GCA_028571225.1 Parsonsia alboflavescens | reverse complement strand
GATAGCACAAATGAAGAAAAAAGATGATAGAACCAACAAAACAATCACAAAAGGACGAAATTGTTGTGGGTTTAAAATATTTAGTATATATAGTTAGACTTTTATAATTATTTGGGAGTTTACTTATTGGGCAATTGTGGAATTATGATGAGTGAGGAACTAGGTTATAATTTAGTAAGGACTTACGAAATTAATTGGGGTTTGATTGTAGAACTAACAAAATATGTGGATTAGAGTCTTGGAAAAAGAAAGAGAGAAGAAGTCCTTTGAAGTGAGAGTTCTTAAAGGAAAGAATGAGAAGAAGAGAGAGAGAGAGAGTAGAAGAGAGCAAATGAGATAGATAGAAACTAAGATGGGGTTCATCAGGACTGAGTAATTAAGAAGTGGAGGCAAAAACATTGGGTTGCTGCCATATAATGATATCCGATCCTGTGGGCTTGATTTTTTTTAATATCCGAATTAGTCAAGGTCTTTTTGGGCCTGAAGTCCAATTAATTCTTTATTTTAATATCATAATTAGGGCTACTTTTATTTTAGAATTCACGTACTATCTAAATAGGATAAGAACAGAGAGAAAGCTCAGTAGGGAATCAATCTGTTGTCAACTTGGACAACAGATAAAATCTGTAGTTTAAAGAATACTTAATCAATTGGAAAATAAAAATTGATGGAACAAACGAAGAAAAAATATGATAAAAAGAAAAAAAATAAAACAATCAAAAAAGGAAAAAACTATTTTGGGTTTAGAACATTTAGCACACATAGGTAGACTATTAAAATTATTTGGGAGTTTACTTAGAGGCAATTGTGGAACTAAGCTGAGTGGGGGACTAGGTTTTAATTTTACTGAGGACTTAAGGAATTATTTGGGCTTTGATAGTAGAACTAACAAAATATGGGGATTAGAGATTTAGGGAAAGAAAGAGATAAGAAGAGATTTGAAGTGGGAGTTGTTTAGGGAAAAAATGACAAGACTAGAGAGAGAGAGGAAAAGAGAGAGATAGAAACCTAGATGGAGTTCATAGGGACGGAGTAATGTAAAAGTAGAGGATGAAAGATTGGGTTGATGTCTTAATGTAATACCAAACCCTGTGGGCTTGATTGTTTTTTAAGTTCCAAACTAGTCAAGGTCTTTTTGGGCCTGAAGTCCAATTAATTCTTTATTTTAATATCATAATTAGGGCTACTTTTATTTTAGAATTCACGTACTATCTAAATAGGATAAGAACAGAGAGAAAGCTTAGTAGGGAATCAATCTGCTGTCACCTTGGAGTCGTACCAATAGATAAGATCGGATTGGTTATTGTCGATTTCTCAGGACTTTGATCTCTTTTATTTTCAAGTTAAGGATTCCATCTTGAATGGTTAGAGATTGAAGTAATTTCAAAAGGGTCAAATGTTGTGGCATTTGAATTGAAGAATTTACGAGGTCTTGGGATCCTTTACCACCATGTCCTCGGTAGCGATTCATATTCTTCTTCTTTTTGGATGGCTTGTCATCCTTTTTCATGAACCCTGCAAGAATTCAAGGGTTAAGAAATCAGGAAGAGAATTATATTCCCCTTTAATGTATTCAATATCAAAATCAAATACAGATAATTGTGCTTGCCAGCTAGCAAATATTTGCTTAGCAACTAGATTTTTTACATCTTTCTCAATGATTTGTTTGGCAAAACTGCAATCAATTCTTAATAAGAATTTTTTATTTTACAACTCATCTTGCATTTTATTAATGTATTTAACAATAGAAAGCATTTCTTTCTTAATTGTTGAATACTTCTGTTGGGTTTCATTCCATTTACCAGAAGTAAAGCGGACTAATTCTTCTTGATCAGTCTCAGGATTCCTTTGTTTAAGGATTCCCCCATACCCTATATTAGAGGCATCTGTTTCCACAATTTTATCTAATAGTGGATTTGCTATTTTCAGACATGGTAAATATTGTACCCTTTGTTTGATTTTTCTTACTGCAGCAGTATGGCTAGTAGTCCGCAGACTAGATTTCTTTTTTAATCTAGCATAAGGAATAACAGTATCACTTGCTAAATCCTTATAATAGGAAGAAATATAGTTTAAACTTTATAAAAAATCTTTGTAACTATTTTATATCAGTTATCTCATCTGGGAATATTGAAGCAAATTCAATACTTCGTTGGATTGGGATTATGTTCCCCCCAGAAATGTGATGGCCTAAAAAGCGAACAGTAGTTTGAAACAAATGCATTTTAGGCGCAGATATCACCAAACCATTGGTGAGAATGAGATGTTTAAACACCTTAAGATGCTTAAAGTGTTCATCGATCGTCCTAGAAAATACTAGGATATCATCAATGTAGACGATTATAAAGTCTGCATAGGGATTAAAGATATCATTCATGATATGTTGAAACTCAGAAGGAGCATTCTTTAATCCAAAAGGCATCATATTCCATTCATAATGCCCATTAGGAACAACAAAAGCGGTTTTATGTCGATCCTGTTCCTGAATCTAGATCTGCCAATATCCAGATTTAAGATCAAACTTAGAATATATCAAAGCTTGATGTAATCGATCTAACAAATCTTTTTTGTTAGGAATAGGGTACCTAATCCATTTTAGGACCTTATTGAGTGGTTTATAATTTATAACCAATCTAGGAACTCCTCGTTCCATTTTTGCATTTTTATTTACATAAAAGGTAGTACAACTCCAAGGGGAGTGAGAAGGTCGAATTAACTTTTTAGCTAAAAGAGAAGTAATCTCTTTTTGGAATAGCTCAAGATATGCTGGATTCATTTGACAAGGTCTGGCTCTAGTGGTTATATTTTTCTCACTAAACCAGGGTTCATAAGGTAAGGTAACAATATGTTGTTTCCTGTGCCAAAAGGCATTGGGTAACTCATTACAAATATCTTTGTAAAAGTCAATAGCAAGATTGTTGATTTTTTCTTGCATTTTAGGAGTTTTTAAAGCTTCTCCTATACCCATAAGCTGAACTTCTTGATGTAAGAAGTTGAGTTGGTTTTGTTTTAACAAAACATCTCTGAGTTCAGACAAAACTATTGTCTGAGGATCAGTAAAAAACTCAAACCTTATTGGTCTGGTCTGATATTCAGCAATGATGTCGGAATTAGTTACTTGTATAGGCATGATTTCATTTAAAAATGGTGTGCCTAAGATGACCTGTTGGGACAAGTTCTTAACAAGTAGAAAAGAAGTAGGTATACATACTTCTTTATTACAAACATGAACATGGGACAGTTTGTATTTGATTGGGAGTTTATTCCCACTGGCCGAAGTATGGCTTTGGACAGTTTTCTCAAATATTGAGCGGAAATGAAAAATGCAAACAACCAGAGCAAATAGAAACTTACGTTAAACTTAGATTATTATTAAAGATAGGAAGATATGTATACAAGAGAGAGGGAGATTGAGTCTCGAACTCTTGTATACATATCTTCCTATCTTTAATAATAATCTGAGTTTAACGTAAGTTTCTACTTGCTCTGGTTGTTTGCATTTTTCATTTCCGCTTAAGTTTTGGTATCAGAGCCATGATTGGCTAACTTGATTATATCTTGCTTTCTTTATATCTTCTGAATTTTGCTTATTCATGATGAATTATGATTTGGCAATCTTGGTTTCCTTATGTGTTGGGCATTCATGCTTGATAATTGCCGTATTCTTATGGTGGGGGTTTATGGTGAGGAGTAAAGGCGTTAGGCAGGAGGCCGTTTAGCCGTGAGAATCCTGTAATTCCTAATAACCCTATAATTCCTGAAAGAATACATAAATTGTTTTGAGCTTGTCGATATTAGTCCCAGGTAATTCGTTAGGTAATTAAAGATTTAAAGTTTCGATTAATGTTCTGTTATGGGAAAACTAATTTATCATCAATAAGTAAGAATTCAGTTAAGATATAAGAAAATGAGATATATCTTGTTAATGTTAGGGTTCTTTAAACCTAGCAGTGGCTCTACCTCAGTAAAATATACTGAGACACAAGACTTCCAAGATGTGGAAGCTCTTAACAGATGGACTGTTCCTACAGTGCCGTCCAGCCGAATATATAAATTTGGCTCCTTAGATCTCCGATCTAAGTATTTCATAAAATTTATGGAACAATCCGTTACGATGGAAGATAATAATATTGACCTCGAATTATTATCCCCTAATGATATCTTAAGATGTCATAGGGATGGATATCATTATATCCATATTGGCTTAGTCCAAGTGGCTTTTAAGCCCTTAACCGTTGTCGGGTTAAATGCCTCTATTCTGGCAACTCTACGAGATGCTAGATGCTTGGATTGGAAACCATCTTTGATGGGAGTGGCTCTGATACCAAAACTTAAGCGGAAATGAAAAATGCAAACAACCATAGCAAATAGAAACTTACGTTAAACTAAGATTATTATTAAAGATAGGAAGATATGTATACAAGAGAGAGGGAGATTGAGTCTAGAACTCTTATCTCCAACGAGGGAGAGGGAAACTATAAATAGAGAGTAGCCGGTTATGAAATCCCGGATTTCACTACTAATCTAATGCGGACTTCAAACGCCTGGAATCCGCAAAGGAAAACAACAAAAGTAGACAACAAAGGACAACCACTAAAGACACACAAATGGCCGACAAAAACAAGTGCGGCACAAAAGGAAAAGGAAAAGTGACCGAAATAATCTAAAGCGGTCATAAAAGTCAAAAAGTAAAAGCGGCAAAAATACAGGTGGCCAAAAAAGATAATGGAAAATCGGACCCACAGGCAAATGGTCAAAAAGAAAAGTAAAATGGTGGCAGACGTGTTTTCCACTATGTCTCTATCGGACTAATGGAGATAATATGCTCCCGGAGTGCAAGCTGGTAATAGACATAAAGATGGCTTTATGTCACGTTCTTCTTGCCTTTGTCCTTTGTTATTTTGGACTGTGTGGACTGGATTAATTCATCCTAGTTCTGTGCCATGACCTGTTGATATAGGTTTTCTTCATCTTCCGGTGGTTGGCTATCTTGTGTCTCAGTATATTTAACTGAGGTAGAGCCACTGCTAGGTTTAAAAAACCCTAACATTAACAAGGTATATCTCATTTTCTTATATCTTAACTGAATTCTTACTTATTGATGATAAATTAGTTTTCCCATAACAGAACATTAATTGAAACTTTAAATCTTTAATTACCTCATGAATTACCTGGGACTAATATCGACAAGCTCAAAACAATTTATGTATTCTTTATGGAATTATAGGGTTATCAGGAATTACAGGATTCTCATGACTAAACGGCCTCCTGCCTAACGCCTTTACTCCTCACCATAAACCCCCACCTTAAGAATACGGCAATTATCAAGCATGAATGCCCAACACATAAGGAAACAAGATTGCAAAATCTTAATCAGATATTATGCATGGGATAAATAATTCATCATAAATAAGCAAAATTCAGAAGATATAAAGAAAACAAGATATAATCAAGTTAGCCAATATGGCTCTGATACCAAAACTGAAGCGGAAATGAAAAATGCAAACAACCAGAGCAAATAGAAACTTACGTTAAACTCAGATTATTATTAAAGATAGGAAGATATGCATACGAGAGAGAGGGAGATTGAGTCTAGAACTCTTATCTCCAACGAGGGAGAGGGAAACTATAAATAGAGAGTAGCCGGACATGAAATCCCGGACTTCAAATGCCTGGAATCCGCAAAGGAAAACAACAAAAGTGGCTGACAAAGAACAACCACTAAAGACACACAAATGGCCGACAAAACAAGTGCGGCACAAAAGGAAAAGCAAAAGTGACCGAAATAATCTAAAACGGTCATAAAAGTCAAAAAGTAAAAGCGGCCAAAATACAGGTTGCCAAAAAAGATAATGGAAAATCGGACCCACACGCAAATGGTCCAAAAAGTAAAATGGTGGTAGACATGTTTGCCACTATGTCTCTATCGGACTAATGGAGATAATATGCTCCCGGAGTGCAAGCTGGTAATAGACATAAAGATGGCTTTATGTCACTTTCTTCTTGCCTTTGTCCTTTGTTATTTTTGACTGTGTGGACTGGATTAATTCATCCCAGTTCTGTGCCATGACCTATTGATATAGGTCTTCTTCATCTTCCAGTGGTTGGCTGTCTGGAAGAAAGTCTTCATCTGAAGCAATGGACATCCTTGTAGATGTGGTCTTGGGGATATCCGAAAAAGTGCTACAGAATTGTTGCTTCATGAATTCCATGCATTTTAGCATAATTTCTTCAGCAGAAAAAGAAGGATATTTCTTCTCATAATAAGATTTGATCGATTTCAAATCAGAAGTTGCTGGACCAATTTTTCCAGACTTAGTAGTAGATTGGTGTTGAATATACTCATCTGCCTTGGACTTGATTTCTTGGACAGTACGATCTACTGGCCATTGTAACCACCATCTATAATGGAAGGTTCGGACTAAATAAGGGATCTCTAATTTGTTTTCTGCAACATCAACTCCCCATTTCCAAATCCACGGCATTGTAAATTCAGCATAGAAATATAATATGCAATGGCCATGCATTATTTTGATGGCTTCATTGAGCACAGGATGATGCTCAATCCAAGAAGTGTATAACTCTTGAATTTCTTCTGGTAATAAGTCTAGTCAAGGACCAAACTTACTCCACCAATCATAAAACCATAATGGTATGGTCTTAGTTTTAGAAAAGAATTCCTTGCTAAATTGGAAGAACCACGAATGTTTCTTCTTTGGATTTTCATAATAGACGGTATTCTTCCATGCATCCATATAATCAAAATAATTATACTGATAGGTATTTCCATCAGGTGTGGATGCCATCTTTTGATGAACAATCCTGTGTTTGAATGGGTCCATTCCCCAATGAACCAAATTCATCACTTTGATTATAGTGCATTTACTATAATCAATAATCCCAGAAATAGGATTATTATTGTTGTAGAAATAGCGTATTTCTACTCAGCCAATACTTTCCAATATGGTTGAGTAAAACATGCGGGGTTTGTATTCCCTGCCTGTATAAGCTTGATTAAACAGATATTTCTGTAAAATGTAAGCGGGATCATGAATCCAGCCAAGATCTTCCAATACAATTGGTAAGATTTTCTCAGTGCGACAACTAGTAATATGGGCTAGTTCTAAGCTTACCAAATCTTTCATAGAGATTTGATTTTTATCCAGAGATTTTTCTCCAGATGCAGAACGAGAACCCATCTTCCCCAAATATTCTTGGAGATTTGTCATCTTAGATGAGCTTTCTTAAGGGGTCGAATTTCTCCCCCTTCCTCTACCACCTTTGGTAGATAAGGATGCTTGGGATCCTCTACCACCGCGTCCTCGGTAGCGATTCATATTCTTCTTCTTTTTTGATGGCTTGTCATCCTTTTTCATGAACCCTGCAAGAATTCACGGGTTAAAAAATCAGGAAGAGAATTATATTCCCTTTTAATGTATTCAATATCAAAATCAAATACAGATAATTGCGCTTGCCAGCTTGCAAATATTTGCTTAGCAACTAGATTTTTTACATCTTTCTCAATGATTTGTTTGGCAGCACTGCAATCAATTCTCAATAAGAATTTTTTATTTAACAAATCATCTTGCATTTTATTAATGCATTTAACAATAGAAAGCATTTCTTTCTTAATTGTTGAATACTTCTGTTGGGTTTCATTCCATTTACTAGGGTCTTTTTGGGCCTAAAGTCCAATTAATTATATATTTTAATATTATAAATCGGGTTAATTTTATTTTGGAATTCACGTACTATCTAAATAGGGTAAAAATTGAGAGAATGCTTAGCAAGGAATCAATCTATGGTCGCCCTAGAGTCGCATCAATAGATAAGATTACAGTGGTTATTGTTGATTTCTCTAGACATTGATCTCCTTTATTTCCTTGTTAAGGATTCCATCGTGAATGGTTAGCGATTGGCATAATTTCAGGAGGGTCAAATTTTGGGGCATTCGAATTGAGGAATTTATGAGGTGAGTATTGGGCATCCGAATTACTGGTTGAAGGTCACGGACTAGTGAGACCTCTCCTGAGCTCATTCATGGTCGGTGACCTATAATGTCAATGGGAAGGAGGTCCCTACCCATCATCCTACTTAGTTTGCAATTCAGACCTTTGGATATTCTGGTGGACACCGGCCCATTTGGGTCAGGTCATACCCATTTCATCCATCTATTATAATTGTTAGATTAAGAAAAGAATAAATATAATTTTTTAAAATATATAAAACAAACAGAAAGTAAATTATGAAAATGGAGAATAAAAATAAATAGTACAAATGAAGACAAAAATGATAAAAAGAAAAAACAAAATAATCACAAAAGGACAAAATTGTTGTGGGTTTAAAATATTTAGTATATATAGGTAGACTTTTATAATTATTTGGGACTTTACTTAGGGTGCAATTGAGGAATTATGATGAGTGAGGGAGGAGGTTATAATTTTAGTAAGGACTTATGAAATTAATTATGGTTTGATTGTAGAACTAACAAAATATGTGGAGTAGAGTCTTAGAAAAAGAAAGAGAGAAGAAGTGCTGTGAAGTGAGAGTTGTTTCAGGAAAGAATGAGAAGAAGAGAGACAGCGAGAGCAGAAGAGAGGAAATGAGATAGATAGAAACTAAGATGGTGTTCATCGGGACTGAGTAATTAAGAAGTAAAGGCAGAAAGATTGGGTTGCTGCCATATTGTGATATCCCATCATGTGGGCTTGATTTTTTTTAAGATTCAAATTAGTCAAGGTCTTTTTGGGCCTAAAGTCCAATAAATTATTTATTTTAATATTATAATTTGGGTAACTTTTATTTTAGAATTCACGTACTATTTGAATAGGATAAGAACGGAGAGAAAGCTCAGTAGAGAATCAATCTGTCGTCGTCCTATTGTAGCACCAATAGATAAGATTAGATTCGTTATTGTCGATTTCTTAAGGCCTGGAACTCCTTTATTTTAAAATTAAGGATTTCATCCTAAATGGTTAGAGATTGAAGCAATTTCAAGAGTTTCAAATTTTGGGGCATTTGAATTAAGGAATTTACGAAATGAGTATTGGGCATCAGAGTTACGGGTCGATGGTCGCGGACTGGTGAGACCTCTCCTAAGGTCATTTAAGGTTGGTGACCTGAAAGATTGGGGGGGGGGGGGGGGAAGGAGGTCGCTGCCCACCTTTCCTTTTAGTTTGCAATTCGGACCATTGGATATTTGGGTCAGCACTCAAGCCCATTCGGGTCGAGTCGTACCCATTTCACCCATCAATTATAATTGTTAGACTACGAAAAGAATAAATATAATTTTTAAAAGTATATAAAACAAACAAAAAGTAAATTAAGGAATTGGAAATTAAATATTGATGGTACAAGTGAGGAAAAACATGATGAAAAAGAAAAATCATAACAATCACTAAAGGACAAAATTGTTGTGCGTTTAGATTATTTAGTTTATATAGGTAGACTATTATAATTAGTTGGGAGTTTACTTAGGGGGCAATTGTGGAACTAAGATGAGTGAGGGACTAGGGTATAATTTTAGTAAGGACTTACAGAATTAATTGGGGTTTGATTGTATAACTAACAAAATATGGGGATTAGAGTTTTACAAAAAAGAAAGAGATAGTTTTGAAGTGGGAGTTGTTTCGGTAAAGAATGAGAACGGAGAGAGAGAGAGAGCCGAAGGGAGGAAAAGAGATAGATAGAAACTGAGATGAAGTCATCGGGACGAAGTAATGTAAAAGTAGAGGTAGAAAGATTGGGTTGATGCCTTAATGCGATACCCCCACCTTGTGGTCTTGATTATTTTTAAGATCCGAATTAGTTAAGGTCCTTTTGGGCCTAATGTCCAATTATTATTATTTTTTAATAATATAATTCGGGCTACTTTTATTTTAGAAATCAAGTAGTATTTGAATAGGGTAAGAACAGAGAGAAAGATCAGTAGGGAATCATTCCATCGTCGTCCAGGAGTCGCACCAATGGATAAGATTGCATTGGTTGTTGTGTAATAAAGTTGAGTGAGGGTGATGGGGCTCAAAATATGAGCATCGGGTCACCCCAAAACCGTGATGATGTCAATCGATGGCAACCTCAGAAAAAAGAAAAGATTTGTCACCAGAGCTGGGCTGTGCCCAAGGAAGAGCTCCAATGTCTAAGTTTGTATTCCGAGAGTAATTAGGAGTAATCTGGTCTCAGTGAAATTGTCTCTTGTGTATTGTGCCAAGTGTCCGTAGATTGTGTATGATTTCCTGATTTGAAAAAGATATCAGTAACCTCCTTAATCTAGGCTCTATTATTACGTGACAGTAGTCAGTTAGGATAGTTGTGGGATTGTGGAATCCCACCAATTGCTCCTGAAATCATGGAGTTTCCCTGGATTGGGTTATCTCTCCATTCACGTCTCTGTTGATAGCTACAAGCTCGCTAACTGACCTTCGGATCAACTCTGTGACCTCCCCTTGGGATGTTGAGAGTGCCGAACATCTCTTCTGGTGAGGTCATGTTGAGTGATCCTTGGCTCCTAGGAGTGATTAGGAGTCCCACACCGTTGGTTGTGGCATGGAAGATTTATGAGACAAGTTGTTAGTCACCAGGTCATAGGCCGAGGTCTGATGGTGCCTTTCTCGAGCTCATTAAGAGGTCGGTGACCTTGGAGGTCAGTGGTAGCAGGTCGTAGCTCACCTATCCTTATTGACTTCAATGGGTCTGACATTCAGGTACTGAGGGTTGGGGCCTTAGGCTTATTTGGGTTGACTTCAGTCTAGGTCCTGCTTGTTTGCGTTGACTTCTTTGAGTTGTACCCGTTTCTCCCATCATTACCCCCATTTAGGCCCATTAGAGGTCGTGGTGCTTAAATTACCATCTACAAGTCGTAGCCGCTAACGGGTTCACCGATTCCTTGTAACGGCTAGCTTTGGGGTACCCTTCCATTCACGTCTTTGGTAGAGAGCTACAAGTTGGCTTTCAATTTCTTGGCCTCAAGCGGAGTTGCAAACACTTGGTCGCGGTATGGAAGGTCAATAAGCAGGATTGGGTCTCACTAGGTCAAAGTTCGTGGTCTAGTGAGCCCTCTGTTGTGCTCATTTGGAGGTCGGTGACCTCTAGGTTCGTGACCTGGGAGGTCGGTGGTAGGAGGTCCTTGCTTACTCATACCTCAGGACTTGCTATTCTGACTTTCTGGTATTCGAAGTTACCATCTCCAAGTCCTAAGTCTGACCTTCAGGCATTGGGTGTGACTATGTTTAGATCGGTGGCCTGACTTTCAGGCAGTAGTTATTACCATCTGTATTTCGCGGGCCTAACTTTCAAGTATTAAGAGCTACCATCTCTACGTCGTGGGGCAAACCTTCAGGCTTTTCTAATTGTCATATGTAGGTCGCAACCCTTGAAAGGTTGAGCCATTTCTTGTAGTTGCTTGCGTGCTTGACTTCAGGCATTAAGGATTACGATCTTTAGGTCGTGCCGTTTCATTTTGTAACGACTATTCCTGGAAGGAGATATATCCTCCTAGCTTCTTGGAGACCTGAATCGCTCAATTGAGATGTGGGGAGATTGCTCCGCTTCCAAGTTGAAGAAAAGCGCATCGTCTTATTTTTTGCAGGGAAAAACTGAAGCACTTTTAGCTTTTGACCAGACAACCCACTTTAGCTTTTTGGGGGGAAAACTTAAGAGCTTCTAGTTTTGGAAAGCCACGCCATTTAATCACTGGGCAGAAATGTATAGTTTTCTTTTTCATTAGTTTCTACCCAACATCTCTGCAGGCTTCTTTCGTCACCTATGTCTAAAGTCTTTTGGCAATTTGAACTTCCCTACTTCTCCTTCACATTCTCGTGTCTACTTTCTTTTTTCTGCTTTTGCTTACTCTGAGTCTTTGTTTGTGTTATTTCTGCAAAAATGTCTACCACTTCTAATGTCTTAACCTCTTTTCTCAAGACCCTAGGCAATAGAATTTTCTATGATCCTTCCCTCTTTATCTAAGCTCTTTTTGTGCCTAGTCTAGCTTATGACCTATCTGAGGTCAGGGTCAGTTCTCAAGCCTCTTCACTAGGCCCTGTGCATATTTTGGGGATCCGCACGGAGATGGAGTTGGAAGGCGGCGATATCGGTGCCACTGTTGGGGCCGAGCATCCCTACAGCAAACATGTTGGGCGTATAACCCTTTACCCCTCCAGCCTCCGGGGGGGATTCTTTTCCCTTTCCTTCACCCCCTGTTTCTTGGCATTGTCCACTTTTGATATTTTCCCTTAGCCCAACTTGTTCCGAACTCTCTTCGGATGGTTGTTGCATTCATAGCAACCTACCATCTTTACAGGGTTCTAGTGTCCCTGGAACGTTTCAAGTGCTTCTTCCATGAGCATTATGCAGAGGTATCCGGATTAGAATCTATACCGAAAATTCTACAACGAGCTCCCCCATCTGTCCTTTGACCAAAGGCAGCATAGGAACTTCTTGCTGGGGGTAGTCTTTTCTAACAGGGCTATGGTTGGGTGCAAATCCTTGGTCTAGCCAAGGTCCTTTTTGAATGCTATTGGCCTAGGAAGCAGAGTACTGGGCAACCTCCCTGCGGTCAAGACAAGCTTGAGGATAACCTGCTCTAGTAAGTAGCCCCAATAAATTTGATTGCTTCTTTTACTAGTCTTCTGCACTAACAGTTTTTTCTTTTCCTTCTGACAGTGCTGAGGGACACCTATTGGCTCTATACAGCTGATCTTAGCAAGCTAGGAGTCGAGGACCTTCCTACAGTTTCCTCTTCTATGGAATCTGCTTTGACTCAAGCCATGGGGCTCCTGTTGAAGTCTTTATTGCACCTTCTGCTGGACCTCTGAGCCAGGGAGGGCGTTGGACTCGAGTTGCCTCCCATCAATGTGATGGAGGACCGGGAGTGGCTCATAGGACACGGGCTGCTTCCAAGCAAAGAGCTGAGATGGCTGAGATGATCAAAAGTCCTTCTCCAGGCTTACCAATAGAAGTCTCAAGCTCGACATCTTGCTTGTCCTCTTAGTTAGTTGTGCGAGTTTTGTGGCCTTTTGAATTTTTCATATAAAAACTTTATTTAATCAGTCACTGCTATGCATTTTACAGTTGTAGCCTTCCAGTAATTGCATAACACACGTGAACTGTTTTGGCACGAAGACAACTAATATAGACATAATATCCACATAAGCCTTTTAAAAAACTTAGCTTTGACTCTTGCTTTGTTCAAAGTAGGTTATTGATATAGCCACTGAGTAGTTGAGGTCGCCATGATGATCGGTGATGTCTTTTTAATCAACTTCATGGGGTCTACAATGTTTTGATTAGCTTTAGGCATAGAACTTCTTTAGATGGCAGATGTTCCAAGGTCTTAGGAGTTGTCTTCCTTCGAGATCAGTTGGCTTATAGCTCCCTCATTTATGGACTTCTTAGACTATGTAAGGTCCTTCCCAGCTTTCTTGCAGGTTGGTCGATTGGCCTTGTTTGCCAACTTCTGACCTTTTATGGACCATTTCTCCAATTGTGAAATGTCTCGCTTTCACTCTTATGTTGAAAAAATTTATCAATTGCCTTTTGTAGGTCCTATCTTCTTCCATTCCTTCAAGGAGGTCGAGGTCTCAACTTCGTTTAAGACTGAATTATATTCAGCCAATCTTAAAGACTGTATGCCGGCCTCAACCGACATTTCTGCCTTTGTGCCAAAGCACAAATTGAATGGCATTTCTCCAGTAGCTTTTATGGGCATTGTTCTGTAAGCCCTTAGAATGCTTGGAATTTCATCTGGCCAAGAAGTTTTGTGACCTTCTTTCTCGAGTTTGGTGGGTCTTTTCTTGAGCCCTTCCATAATGGTCCTATTCGTGACCTCAGCGAGTCCATTAACTTGAGGATGAGCTATAGAGGTCAATCTTTGTTCAATGTTCAAATTCTTGCAGAATGTTTTGTATGGGTTGCCAATGAACTACCTTCCATTGTCTAATATAAAAGCTCGGGGTATCCCGAATCTACACACAATGTTTCTCTCAAACAAAAGACTAAATTTTTGGTGACAAGATGGTTGCCACTGGTTCTGCTTCAATCCATCTGCTGAAGTACTCCACAGCAACAATCAGGAATTGAAGATCCCCCACTCCATTTAGGAAGGGTCCTAGTATGTGAATCCCCCACTCCTTTTGGGATTCATTGATGGATTGGTACCTTGTTGGTGGCAAATGTGATTTGTTCCCGTGAAACTGGCAGCTTGTGCATTTTTGTATGTTTTTCTCAATGTTTGAAACCATTGAGGACCAGTAATACCCTGTTCTTAGTATTTTCTTGGTGACAATCTTTGCTCCTATGTGTGATCCACATATTCTCTTCAATGACGTATTATCCCTTTCCTTGACTTAGACATTTGAGCAATGCCCAAGTCGACCTCCTGTATACCTCGTCATCGCCTATTAGGAAGTAACGAGGTGACCAGTTTCGCACATGGCGAGCTTCTTTTTGGTCGTGCTAGAGGTCGCCATGCTTGATGAATCCATAGATCGTATATCTCCAGTCTGCTTGATCCTCTATCACCAAGTTCTCATCTTGGTTTATGCTTGGAGAGTAGAACTGTTCCATCAATAGCTCTACATTAGTCCCGGCTATGTCTCGATAGACTTTGGACAATGCATCTGCCTTTGTATTTTGGTCTTTGGGTATCTGCTTGATAAGGAAATGCTCAAGCTTGGAGATGATATCTCTTAATTGTTTGAGATATTTGACCATGTTGTCCTCTCTAGTATTCTCCAGCGACCTAACTGGCTATGACTTGCGAATCTGTTTTGATAGGCAATTTCTGCACTTTGAGATCTCTTATGAACCTTAGACCTACTAAGAGAGCATCATATTCGAATTCATTATTTGAGGTTGGGAAGTTGTAATTCACAGAGGAAGAGATTCTCACTCCCTTCAGGCTGATCAGTACCATTCCACACCTGAATTTTCTTTCTCTGTTGAACCGTCTGTATACATTATCTAGAGGCAGTTTTCATGTGTGCTTGTGAGCTCTAGTTTAGCCCTTGCGCACTCCTCTGCAAAGTCCACTAGAGCTTGATCTTTAATTGCCTTCCTTGGCTCAAATTGAATTTGAGATCCCGAGAGCTCGAGGGACCACTTCATCGTTCTGCCTAACAGCTCGGGCTTGCCTAGAGCTTGTTAACGTGGTAGATTTGAAAGAACTCTTATCGGATAAGTGTCAAAATATGGCTTTAATGTCCTCAAGGTAATGATAACGAGGTACAAAAACTTTCCGAGGTCCGAATATCTAGTTTCTAGACCTTCGCGCAATCCATTGACAAAATAAGCAGGGAACTATTCTCCTGAACTTTCTACCAATAGCATTGAGCTAACTACTTTCTCTATTGTAGTAAGGTACATTGAGATTTCCTCTCCTGACCTCGGAGAGGCCAGTTGAGGGGGCTGCCCCAGGATGTCCTTCAGCAAAATGAATGTCGCTTGACAGTCCTCGGTGCACTGGAAGTCCTTCGACTTCTTTATAACATTGTAAAATTTTCTAATTTGTCTGTCAGTTTGATGATGAAGCGCCTCAGTGCCACCATCTTCCCCACTAGACTCTGAACCTCCTTGATGCTTCTGGGTGGGTTCCATGTCCAACAGACCCTTTATCTTGTCCAGATTGGCATAAATGCCTCTTTTAGCGATCATGAAACCCTAAAATTTACCTGTTGAGACTCCGAAGGTGCATTTTTCTGGGTTGAGCTTCATGTGGGTAGCCTTCAGGGTCTAGAAAATTTCCCTAATGTCATTAATGAAATCATCGAAGGTCTTGGACTAGATCACTATGTCATCCACGTAGGCCTCTATGTTCCTCTCGAGCTAGTTTTTGAACACCTTATGCATAGCTCGTTGGAATTCTGCCCCTGCATTCTTTAAGCCGAATGGCATTTTGGTGTAGCAGTATGTCCCGACCTCTATGATGAACGAGGTCTTTTCCAAGTCTTCAATAGCCATTGGGATTTGATGGTATCCCTTGTAATCATCTAGAAAGCATGACCACTGGTACCCAGCTATAGAATCCACCATCTGATCTATACTCGGAAGTGGATAGGAGTCCTTCTGGCAGAATTTGTTAAGTGTGGTGAAGTCCAAACACATCCTCCATGTCACTTCTTTCTTTGGGGCTACAACCAAGTTTGCCAACTATTTCGGTAACACAACTTCTTTTAGAATCCCTACATCGAGAAGAGCTTGGACATCTCTAGCCATGACCTCATTGCACTCAGGGGCGAAGGTCCTCTTCTTCTGTTTCACTAGCTTGACCCCTGGCTTAAGCTTCTACTTAAGTTCAGCAATTTTGCGGTCCACTCCCTCAAGGTCATTAGGCTGCCAAGCAAAGACCTTTAGATACTCTTGAAGGGAATCAATGAGTTTTCCTTTGACTTTGGAAGGCCATGACTCTCCAATTTTGATCCCTTTCTTAGGAATTTTGGGTTGAGGAATACTTTCTCTCCTCTACCAACTGCTTGAATCCAGAGATTGTTATCCTTTTTCCAGAGGTCAATGCATTCCTCCTTCTAGAGCTCAAGCAGGCTTTAATCATTAAATTTGGTAAGGTAACATTCTACAGCAAGTTATTTGTGCCCCTCTGGGACGATCCAAGTGTCTTCTACTTGGATTTTCATTTTGAGGTTGAGTAGAGAAATTTCCGCTCTTATGTCCATAACCACCCTTCTGCCTAGTATGGCATTGTAGGTTCCAGTGGTGTCGATCACCGCCCAATCCATGATTTTAGTGACCTCTTTGTCATTTGCATGAACTGTCATTGGGACTCTAAGTACCATATTAGCATTGGTCATGCTGCTGTTGAAGCTGGTCAAAGCTGTGTCTGACCTTATCAGTAAGCTTTTGTCTACGCCCATCTGGTCAAAAGGCCTTCCAGTATAGAACATTCACGGCACTTCCAATGTCCACCAAAATCTTGCGGACTAGGGAATCTCCGATCTGGAGGGACACTGTGAGGGGCTCCGAGTTTTCCCCCCGACCTCGCTATAACCTTCTCTCAATAGCATTTATTTATCGCATAGGAGTTCGCTGATTGTGAGGGGCTACTAGTGGTGGATCAGTTAGTCCCTCGTTCCTTGCTAGGAACTCTTGCCATTGACCTTAATTCACCAACCTCTCGATCTCTCATGTGAGGTTGAAATAGTCTTAGTGAGATGGCCATGGTCCTTGTGGTAATGATAGTACTTGGCTAGGTCTCTTTTAGCGACAAGACTCTTGAGAGGCCTGGATGGCTTCAGAAGTCCTCTTTTCTCCATGACCACCAGAATTTCTGCTCGTGACATTTTAAGGGAGGTGGTTATGAGGTCGGGGATGGTCTTCCTCCTATTGTCTAAGGTCCCTCCTTTTGATTGTGGGTCTTTCCTATCCCTCTTTGATTTTTATGCGCTACTTGGATGCTTTTTGTTATCTTTCTCGGTGGCTAAAGCGAAACCAGGGATCTTCTTGTGGACCATGCTTCCTCAGCCTTGATTAACTCTTCTAGGATTGTTTGCAACTCCTTAATGGTTTTTACTGGCTCCTCGGCCAGCCTGAGGGCTACGTACCCCCCTTGTAAACCCTATTTGAAGGTAGTGATGTAGATAGCATCATTTTTCTGCTCAATCTCGACTATATTGTCATTGAAAAGAGTGTAGTAACTTCGGGTGCTTTCTCCGACCTTCTATTTGATGGTAAAGAGGTCGTTGATATCCTTCTCGCTCCTCGTGCTACTCTAATAGTTCTTTAGGAACAACTCTTTAAGCTGTGTCCAGCTTGAGATGCTTGCCTTAGGTATGCCCTCAAACCAAGACTGGGCCTTTTAGGTCAGTGTTGATCGGAAAGCTCTACACTTGACATGGTTGGGGTACTCGAACATCTCCATGTAGGAGACATACTCATCAATGTGCTGTTGAGGCTCCCCTGTACAGTTATATTTCACCTCCAGGTGTGGGACTTTGAATCCTGGCGACATCCGAGTGGTGCGGATACTGTGGACAAACGGCGAAGGCTCGGTAAGGTCGACATTGCACTGTAGCTCCTGATTGGCTGGGGGAGTTGCTCTCCTTAGTGGATTGCAGGCTATCCCTCGAGTGTTATCACCTATCATTTGAATCAAGCTTCGTCAAGGTGATATCCTTACTCCAAGATGAGAACCTAGCAAGCTCCACTGCTCTTTAACATCCTGTCTCTGACTCCACAACATGGCTACTTGGTTGAGTCTGTCTTTGAGATTGTAACCTCTCCCATTGTTTAGGGTTTCTTTGAGGTCAGTCACAAGTGGGGTCCTCCTTGACCTTTCTTGCTCTTAACTTGTTTAACGAATTACTTCTTGAGGTCAGGGGCCATTCCTTATTTCTGAGGATGGAGGCTGGCTAGGCTACACCTGCTCCTTAAGGCCTCAAGGTGGCTGCGAATTCCTCCAAGAAGGTTCTGGTTTGTGCCCAGTGGATATATAATCTAGTCTATTGGATACCCTCACTAGGGCCACTACCAATTGTTCTAGGACATCCCCCAAAACTGACATTTGTGTTCTCCCAGATCTCTGTGGCCTGGGATTATTGCTGACTCTAGTAGGATTAGGATGTCCCCGCTCGAACCCTTCTTGCACAAGTGGAGGATTTCCCAGGGCTCTCCAAGATGGATTTGACTATGTTGGCCGCTGTTGATCCTACAGTGTGACAAGCATCGGCTCATTATTGTTGGCAACTTGAGCCGGCAATGCCATTTCTGGCACTATTTCGCCAATGCGCAGTTGTGTTCTACGGGGCGGTCTGCCTCGACACGGTGGTTGAATGCGTGTAGGCTGTGATTGACTCATCGGGCTTTTTTATTTGTTTTTGAGTGGGGGAAAAAGGTTAAGCGTTTTCATTCGAAATTCCCACTAACGGTGCCAAAAGTGATTGGGCTCAAAATATGAACATCGGGTCACCCCAAAACCATGATGATGTCAATCGGTGACCTGGAAAGGTCAGTGGGAAGGAGGTCATTGCCCACCTTTCCTCTTAGTTTGCAATTCAGACCTTTGGATATTCGGGTCAGCACTTAAGCAAAATTGGATGGGATCATACCTGTTTCACCCATCAATTATAATTATTAGACTAAGAAAAGAATAAATATAATTTTTGAAAATATATAAAACAAATAGAGAGTGAATTAAGAAAATGGGAAAAAAAATAGATGGTACAAATGAAGAAAAAACAAAACAATCACAAAAGGACAAAATTGTTGTGGTGTTTAGAATATTTAGTATATGTAGACAGACTATTATAATTATTTGGGAGTTTACTTAGGGGGCAATTGTGGAACTAAGATGAGTGAGGGACTAGGTTGTAATTTTTGTAAGGACATACGGAATTAATTTGGGTTTGATTGTAGAACTAACAAAATATTTGGCTTAGTGTTCTAGCAAAAGAAAGAGATAAGAAGAGTTTTGAAGTTGGAGTTGTTTCGGGAAAGAATGCAAAGAAGAGAAAGAAAGAGAGAGAGAGGGGAAAAGAGATAGATAGAAACTGAGATGGAGTTCTTCATGATTGAGTAATTAAGAAGTAGCGGAAGAAAGATTGGGTTTATGATGGAGATCAAGGAGCATACATGGCATGGGTAATTCATGGAAGCTACCAAATGAGGAGATGAGAAGATTCAAGTTCAATTCTAAAGAAGATGGAGCTTCAAGGG